>SEYY01001239.1:31019-59791 GCA_009176605.1 Armadillidium nasatum
CGAGAATATCTGGTTCAACTCTAAGGCGACCAGAGATACTGGCAGGTAGTTTCACCATCTTATCGAGGTCATTTTTGACAGATAAATGTCAAAAGTCTTAAATAATTTAAAATTATTTAAAAGACTAAGATAAATGTCAAATTTACTAGTTATATATTGATAGAGGTAAGCCAGAATGATGACTTCAGAAAAGAAATCTTGATTTTGAGATTAAGAATGCTCTATTTTGAAGTTTAGATAGTCCTAGAATTTAGGATAGTCAGTAGAATATGAGAAGATAAATTTAGTTGAAGACTGGCAAGAGAGAAAGTCAAAGTCTTTGCGTACATATGCAAAACATCATCAGCGTTTGAATTAAAACTGAAGATAGAGAAAGCAAGAGGGAACAAAGTATGGTTTAATATCTGAACGCTCATGCACCCGAATTTTGGTTAAGAACAAGAGGTCTGAAAGAACAGAGGTGGTATTCAACAAACTGCAAATTAAATTAAAGGCCGCAAATGTTGCATATATTACGAAGGTAGATCGTGTACCGAACCAAAACAAGCAGGTAATTCCTTCGCGTTACCAAACCCACCACTGAAGACTGTCAACTGCCAACTGATAATAAGGGGAAAGGTGGTTAAGAAGCTGTCTTCGGAAACCACCCCTTTTGGTTTCTTCTAGACTCTTCTAATTTGAGCCATTTAATTTTATTTTAAAAGGAAGTTTAATGTGTACATGCTTGTGGTATGTGAATAAAGAAGTGCCACCCCTTCACGTATGTGTGAGAAGACATGAAAATGTGTCTGAAATAGAGCGAACCATTGGGCACCATAGTTCAATGGGGTGTCCCATGCCATTTCTCATGCCCACTGGTGTTAATCTTATTATATATATATATATATATATATATATATATATATATATATATATATATATATATATATATATATATATATATATATATATATATATATATATATATATATATATATATATATATATATATATATATATATATATATATATATATATATATATATATATATATATATATATATATATATATATATATATATCAACACTTACCCATCGAAACATTTTCTTTATTGTTTGAAAAACAGGAAAAATAAAACTTCTGAATAGAATACACCTCCGTGTGATACTTTGAAGATTCAGAGGTTAATTTTCTTACAAATTTGACCTTTTTATCAAGGTTTCGATAAAGGAGGTAACTGTCCTGCAAACATAATCCTTCGAATTAGTAAATAATCTTGTTACTGTTTGTTTAGTATTTATATTATTTTTATATGAGTATAATTTATGTACAAAAATATATTTTTTGATTTACGTGAATCAGTGAATAGCATTTTATTTATATTGGCGTGTACCGTGGTTTAATGGTAGAATGATTGAGAGACGTGCTTGAGAACGCGGGTTCGATCCCACCTACGGATCATGGGTGGGAACTACCTAGAATAGTTAATCTCTTCGAATAAAGTAGTTTCAAAGTGAGATGTAAAAAAAAAAGTTTGAAAGACATTTTACTCATTAGTATTTTTTTAATTATTTCAACTTTAAAATTAAGAATAAAATCAGGCGATTTATTAACTACGAACTTTCAAAAATGATTTTTTGGTTCAAGTAATCAGGAGTGTAACTAGGGGGGGGGTACAGCTTGCCCCGGGCGCCAGATAGAAGGGCGGCAAAAGGGGTTTCTTGATTATTTGAAAAAATAAAGGTTCCAGAATAAATAAAATCTAAAAATAAAAAAAAAAAATAAAAATAAAAAAAAAAAAAAAAAAAAATAATATAAATAATATATATATATATATATATATATATATATATATATATATATATATATATATATATATATATATATATATATATATATATATATATATATATATATATATATATATATATATATATATATATATATATATATATATATATATATATATATATATATATATATATATATATATATATATATATATATATATATATATATATATATATATATATATATATATATATATATATATTATATATATATATATATATATATATATATATATATATATATATATATATATATATATATATATATATATATATATATATAATACACAACACCATATCCCGCAAGATGCAGGATGGCGTCAGCTGCAGAAACTTCATGTTCCTGCAACCGTACGTGGGACGAAAATACTTGTAAAAAAGGTTCCCAGCCTTTAGAACCTGCGAAGAATGATTTTCCAATTGTCCTGACTGCGACGAAATCCCAATCCTTTATCAACCAGATATTATAGATACATATATTTTCACACACTCTTTAATATGTCTATTTAAAATATTTTAATTGTTGAAAAGACCTAGATTCAAAATTTTGTTGCTCCTCCTCTTTAGTTCATTAAAAATTAATTTCGTTTTATTATTTAATCTGAATTTAATTTCATTTTTGACTTAATAAAAATCTCAAAATATTTTAAAATTTTTAAAATATTTGAACATTTTGGTTAGTTTCTAAACAATATCTGGCGTTAATTCCTCTGTCCCATCTTCTTTCATCTTCTAACAGTTCTTCGGAAATCTTACAACACTTTCAATCCCTTCTCTGGCTCTTCTCTTTTTTCCCAGCTGTTTCCAATACAACCGATTCCGACAGCAGTCATTCAAAATATATTTATATATATGGTAAAGGTGTAGATTGTTTCTGACTTTCGATTGTCCGAAAATATCGATAATCGAAAATATCGGGGAAGCCTAACGTAAACAAGAACGTTGCCAGAGGTACTATTACACTAGACATACACACAATTATTATTACTTACTTTTCTAGCAGAACCTAATTCGACTTATCATAACCTAAAATACCGAAGATGCCGTAATTTAACCTAAATAATAATAATCATTTTAATGTACTTATAGTTTATAACAACCTAAATTTAAGGTATCTGAACTGAAAAGAACAAATTACACATCTTGAACAGTCAAAGGTAACCGAAACTCGTTAGGTATAAAAGTATCGATTAAAATAAAATATCGACATAAAAATATATCGATATAGAAAATATCGAAGGTCAGAAACAATCTACACCTAAGCCTATATATATATATATATATATATATATATATATATATATATATATATATATATATATATATATATATATATATATATATATATATATATATATATATATATATATATATATATATATATATATATATATATATATATATATATATATAGGTGGAGATTGTTTCTGAGTTTCGATATTTTTATATCGATATTTTATTTTAATCGATATTTTTATACCTATAATTATATATATATGTAAACGTTTTTGTGTAAGTTAGGTCTAGGCTTTTACGGCAAATTCTTGTGTAGGTTAGGCCTCTTTTTACGGCAATTTCGGTAGTTCAGGTTATGATAAGTCGAATTAGGTTCTGCTAGAAAAGTAAGTAATAATAATTGTGTGTATGTCTAGTAATAGTACCTCTGGCAACTCTCTTGTTTACGATAGGCTTCTCCGATATTTTCGATTTTCGATATTTTTTAACAATCGAAACTCAGAAACAATCTCCACCTTTACCATATATATATATATATATATATATATATATATATATATATATATATATATATATATATATATATATATATATATATATATATATATATATATATATATATATATATATATATATATATATATATATATATATATATATATATATACTATAATTTCACTCTTTTATTAATATTTATCAGATATTCGTTTGAACATAAGAGTGACAAGAAAAACATTTCTAAACTAAATGCCGGCTTAGGTGTAGATTGTTTCTGACCTTCGATATTTTTTATATCGATATTTTTTTATATCGATATTTTATTTTAATCGATACTTTTATACCTAACGAATTTCAATTTACCTTTGACTGTTCAAGATGTGTAATTTCTTCTTTTCAGTTCAGATACCTTAAATTTAGGTTATGTTATAAACTATAAGTACATTAAAATGATTATTATTTAGGTTAAATTACGGCATCTACGGTAGTTCAGGTTATGATAAGTCGAATTAGGTTCTGCTAGAAAAGTAAGTAATAATAATTGTGTGTATGTCTAGTGTAATAGTACCTCTGGCAACGTTCTTGCTTACGTTAGGCTTCTCCGATATTTTCGATCATCGATATTTTCGGACAATCGAAAGTCAGAAACAATCTACACCTTTACCCTAAATGCCGACAATGTGTTGATACAATTTAGTACCTAATCTTTGTTTTGCTTCAAGGAAGACTTTTATTTTTTGCCTATCATCCCTTAAGAGTTTCCCACTCCTGCTTTAGAGACTAGAGTTAATCGCTAATTTAAATATAGAATATTTATATAAACGTAGATGTTTCACAGCTAGAATGAGCTTTTGAGAAAAATTGAGACTTTCTCACCGCTTAAAACGAATAGTTTAAACTCGTTTTTTGCCTCTAAGAATACTTAGTTTATTTTTGACTAGAATAAACGATTCGATAAGCAATTCGTGAATCGGAAAACATTTTTGAACATACAAAGGTCGATTTAAATTCTTTGAGATAAGAAAAGTTTAAGTTTGACACGAATAAAGTTAAACTAAAAGGAGTCAAACTCGAAGCTTATAATACACGCAATAAGCATAATAGAATGTCACAAAAATAATACTAGACACAACCACAGCCTAATATTTATTTAGATTATGACACAACGAAGTATCGAACAAAATTGAAAAGCTTTTGATCCCACGAGGTATCGAGAAAAAGTGATAGAATTCAAATCTGACAACCTTTGCCTTTAACCACCAGTCTCCAAAAATTTTTGCCTCTTTTTAGCTAGATTTTTTTTTAATCTGGCCACTTCCAAATACAATTTAATATATTATATATATACATATATATATATATATATATATATATATATATATATATATATATATATATATATATATATATATATATATATATAATATATATATATATATATATATATATATATATATATATATATATATATAATATATATATATATATATTATATATATATATATATATATATATATATATATATATATATATATATATATATATATATATATATATATATATATATATATATATATATATATATTTTGATCTCCTCGAGTGGCCAAAGGCCGGAGGCCTACCAATATCCACCAGAGTTGGGGAACAGTCGGAAATCTGGTCACTAATGGCCTACGTGACCCGATACACGGTGTTTAAAAGTATGCAAGTCAAAGGAAGTTGGGAAAACAAATAAAGGGAGTGTGTTCCAGACTTTACCAGTAGAGTACATGTAAGATTGAGCATAGCGGTTAAGTCTGGGGTCAGAGAGTTGGACAGAGAAAGGATGCAACTGTGTAGAAAGTCGTGTCGAACGAGCCCTTCTCAGTGGAGGAGGCATGCGACGTGAGAGTTCAGAAGAGCAATGTCCATTGTAATAGCGATGGTATAGAGAGAGTGACGCAATAAATGGACGGGCAGAAAGAGATCGGAGAGAATTAGTGAGAGCAGAAGAGTTTATAAGACCAAAAGAACTAGATTCCACCTTTTATAGAAGGGCTGTATATGTGGAACCACCCCAGATGTTTGGGGCGTACTCCATACAAGGGCGAACAACACCCTTAAAAAGAGCAAACAACTGGGATGGCGTGAAAAAGAACCGAAGGCGGCTTAGAACACCCAATCTCTTAGAAGCTTGTTTAGAAAGAGAGGTAATGTGATCTTTCCAAGAAAGATCACGAGAAAAAGAAATACTGAAAATATTGAGGAGAGTTGAAGGTTTGAGTTGAGTGTTTTCGAAGATCTCATAGTTGTGTGGAAGATTGTGTCGAGTAGAATGATAGAGGAATTGAGTTTTTGAGGCATTGAAAACATCCATGTTTTCTCTGCCCCAATTTGAAATACGAGAAAGATCAGAGTTCATTTACTCCAAGGCCATCCTTCTTGAATCTATTAACTGCTGTTGGGATGGGCATCTTAAAATTGAAAGGAGTTATGAAGGTTGGAGTTAATGGCATAATAGTGTATAGGAGACGAAATAACAGAGGGAAGGTCATTGATGAAAATTAGAAAAAAACTTGAGGATAAGACAGATCCTTGAGGAACACCATTATTTATAGATTTAAAGGAAGAACGGTGGCCGTCTACAGCAGTTGCAATGGAACGACCGGAAAGAAATTAGAGAGAAGGTCACAGAGAGAAGGATAGATTCCGAAAGATGGAAGTTTGGAAATCAAAGCTTTGTGCCAGACTCTATCGAAAGCTTTCGAAATGTCTAGCGCCACAGCGAAAGACTCGCCGAAACCCCGAAGAGCGGAGGACCAAGAGTCAGAAAGTAGAGAAAGAGGATAACCAGTAGAACGTTCTTTAAGAAAGTCATACTGGCGATCACAGATAAGATTAGAAGAATTAAGGTGTTTCCAAATCTTCTTGTTAAAGAAAGATTCGAAAACTTTAGAAAGAATGAAATTCAAAGAAATGGACGATAGTTAGAGGGTTGAGAGAGGTCCCCCTTCTTCGGCAAAGGCTGAATGAGCGCACGTTTCCAGTAAGAAAGGAAGGTCGAAGTGAAGAAACAGAGAAGAAATAGTTTACTAAGGCATGGTGCAAGCTCGGAAGCACAAGTTTTGAGAACCGCAGGAATAATACCATCAGGGCCATATAGAGAGCAGAAACGACATCTTTAGAAGAAATTAATAAGTTATGTTTAAATGAGTTGGAGGGGGTTGAAGGAGGAGGAATAGCTCCAGAATCGTCAAAGGTAGAGTTAGTAGCAAAAGTTTGAGCGAAGTGTTTAGCTTTAGTAGAAGGTAAAATGGCAGTTGTGCCATCATAAGAAACTTCTGACGGGGCTACGTCTTTCTCATATATATATATATATATATATATATATATATATATATATATATATATATATATATATATATATATATATATATATATATATATATATATATATATATATATATATATATATATATATATATATATATATATATATATAACCAGGTTTTTTTCAATGCTTCAAAAACTCAGTTTTTCCATTTTCCTACTCAACAGAACCTACTAAAAACTATCGCATCTTCGAAAACACAACTCAAACCTTCTAATTCTCAGAATTTCATTTTCTCATGATCTTTCTCGGAAGATCACATTTATTCTCTTTCTAATCACGATTCTTAAAGGTCGTATGTTCTAGGGCTTAGTCTGAATTTCTAAATACAACTCCAGTTGCTTGTTTTTTTTTAGGGGGGGTTGTTCGCCCTTGTATGAGTTGTCTCACGCATCTGGGGTGGCTCCGCTCATACAACTCTCTTTGAAAAAGTGGAGTCTAGTTTGCTCTAACTAACTGTCTCCAGTCTCTCTTTCTGCCTGTCAAATGTTCCGTCACTCTCTATAATATAAATATTAAAACGGACACTGTACACCCGAGCTCTCCAATCTCATTCTGAAATTCGTTGAAATATTCTCGTGCGAAAAGTCTTTCTGCACAATCTCATCCTTTCTTTTTGTGCAACTCTTTAACCTCAGATTTAACCGCTATATATTCTACTGGCAAATTCTGAAACACATTCCCCTTATCTACTTTCCCAACTTCCTCTGACTTGCACATCTTCAGCGTCTTATATCGGGGTATGTTGACCTTTAACTTGCTCCTAGGATCTTCCAACTCTAGTGAAAATTAGTATGCCTCTACCCATCAGAGGATATATATATATATATATATATATATATATATATATATATATATATATATATATATATATATATATATATATATATATATATATATATATATATATATATATATATATATATATATATATATATATATATATATATATATATATATATATATATATATATATATATATATATATATATATATATATATATATATATATATATATATATATATATATATATATATATATATATATATATATATATATATATATATATATATATATATATATATATATATATATATATATATATATATATATATATATATATATATATATATATATATATATATATATATATATATATATATATATATATATATATATATATATATATATATATATATATATATATATATATATATATATATATATATATATATATATATATATATATATATATATATATATATATATATATATATATATATATATATATATATATATATATATATATATATATATATATATATATATATATATATATATATATATATATATGTTTCTTCTGTTTGTTTTTGCGTCTAGCATTGATGACAACAAAATAAGAGAAACCGATAGAAAAATGAGAGGGGGGAGGGGGTGGGGTCGCCAATCTACAATTTAGCCCCGGATGACGAAGTCGCTAGTTATGCCCCTGCAAGTCATTGATAAATTAAGTAAACATCGAGAATTTTATAATGCATTTAATGAGAAATACAGGAAATTTGCTGACTCCTTAAAAAAAAACAGTTTATTATAAAAAAACTAAATAAAAAATAGTGTAATTATTTAGCTTCATATGATATTAATAAAGAATTTACTAGAAATTTTACTAGAATTTTTACTAGAAATTCTTCATAACTATTTTTAACTTATTTATAGTAAAAGAAATAGCAAAAGTAGAAAAATGGTGCGATCTATAGCTACTTTGTAGTTAGAAAGAATGGTGTACCAAAATTATTTAAATAATTCAATAAAGAAAATAAACATTTTCTCTCAAATTTATTTTTAAACTTAAATGTTTTATTATTATTATTATTATTATTATTATTATTATTATTATTATTATTATTATTATTATTATTATTATTATTATTATTATATTATTATTATTATTATTATTATTATTATTATTATTTTATTATTATTATATATATTTTTATTATCATTATTATTATTGTATTATTGCAATTATTATTTTATTATTATTATTATCATTATTATTATTATTATTATTATTAGTAGTAGTAGTAGTAGTAGTAGTAGTAGTAGTAATAAATTAGTAATATTTGAGTGTATTCGAACAACATGCTAATCTATTTTAAAATATGTAATTTAAATAATTTTTGATCGTATAGTGCATTTGTTAAACGGCTTATTGAAGATGTTTCTTTTTTTCTTACTTTTTATAAAAGAAATTTTATAAAATTTACTTTTAATAAAGTTACCCCTTATATATGCTATTTTATAATAATTTTAAAAGTAAAATATTTTTCAGAAATTTATTTTATTAATAATTGATATAGTTTTTTATCAATTGATTTAAATATTCATAATATATTAATTGTTTCCCTATTAATAATTGCAATAAAGAAAAAATATAACTTTTATAATTAATGCATGTTCATAACCTTGTAAAACCTGGGTGCAGAAATTGGAGAGCTCATCATGCATGAACTCTCTAGTCGAGTGGTTGGCTTGCCTTGAACTTACTAAGCTTGAAGGACCTTCTTTTTACTTCCTTTCCTTCTCTTTGAACTCAAAGCAAACAAAAAAAAAAAAAAAAAAAATTTAGTTACGATTTTTTTTTTTTTTTTTTATTAAAAATTTAATTAATATTTAAATTATTTATTATATTATATATATATATATATATATATATATATATATATATATATATATATATATATATATATATATATATATATATATATATATATATATATATATATATATATATATATATATATATATATATATATATATATATATATATATATATATTCTGTATTTTTTTTTAGACAGCAATCGTTCGACAAAATGACATGACTGCTGCGTGGAGCCTCTTAATAGATCTACCTTGAAACATGTGTAATTCTGAACCAATTAAGATGTTAATTTGTAATACAAGACAAAATAATGAAGAGAAGTAGAGCTACGAGAAGACTATGGTATTTGAAGTCTCTCAAAATTTTAACTATTATAACAAATGTAAATACAATGATAGGATAAGATGTTGGAAAATGGCTATAGTTTCCTCATTGTTATATTTCAAAGGTGGTAACATATATATATATATATATATATATATATATATATATATATATATATATATATATATATATATATATATATATATATATATATATATATATATATATATATATATATATATATATATATATATATACTTTCTGCCCTTCGAATTGTTGCCTCACTCTCTCTATACCATTGCTGTTACAATGGATACTGCTCTTCATAACTCCCGCCGCATACCTCCTCCACTGAGAAGGGCTCATGTGACACAATGTTCTACACACTCATCCTTTCTCTGTTCAACTCTCTTACCTTAGACTTAACCGCTATGCGCAATCTTTCATGTACTCTATTTCCTTTGACTTGCAGTCCTTTCTAACACCGTGTATCAGCAGGGCATGTCGTACTTTACCTGAACTCTGTTTTTGATATTCCCACAACTCTGGTGGAAATTAGAAGGCCTCTGGCCTTTGCCCACCAAAGGAGACATAATATATATATATATATATATATATATATATATATATATATATATATATATATATATATATATATATATATATATATATATATATATATATATATATATATATATATATATATATATATATATATATGCCTAAAATTATAATTTCTTCTAAAGACGTTATTTCTGCTCTCTCTGAGCTTAAAACTAAGAAGGCGTACGGTCCTGATGGTATTTCTCCTGTGGTTCTCAAAACTTGTGCTTCCGAGCTTGAACCCTGCCTTTTTAAACTATTTCGTCTTTGCCTTTCTACTTCGACCTTCCCTTCTTGCTGGAAACATGCGCTCATTCAGCCTGTGCCGAACAAGGGGGATCCCTCTTAGCCCTCCAACTACCGTCCCATTTCTTTGACCTCCGTTGTCTCTAAGGTTTTCGAATCTATCCTTAACAGGAAGATTTGGAAACATCTCAATTCTTCTAATCTTATCTCTGATCGCCAGTATGGGTTTCGTAAGAAACGCTCTACTGGTGATCTTCTTTCCCTTCTCTCTGACTCTTGGTCCTCCGCTCTTCGGCATTTCGGTGAATCTTTTGCTTTCGTGCTAGACATATCGAAAGCCTTCGATAGGGTCTGGCACAAAGCTTTGATTTCAAAACTCCCCTCTTTCGGTATCTATCCTTCTCTCTGTCATCTTCTCTCTAATTTCCTTTCCGGTCGTTCTATAGCAGCTGTTGTAGACGGCCACAGTTCTTCCTTTAAACCTATTAAAAGTGGTGTTCCTCAGGGTTCTGTCCTATCCCCAGCACTTTTTCTGCTTTTCATTAATGATCTTCTTTCTATTACTTCATCTCCTATCCGCTCCTATGCTGATGACTCCACACTTCATTACTCCTTTCATTTTGAAAGACGTCTATCCCAACAACAGTTATTAGACTCGAGAAGGGTAGCCTTGGAGCAACTAACCTCTGATCTTTCACGTATTTCCAATTGGGGCAGAGAAAACATGGATGATTTCAATGCCTCAAAAACTCAGTTCCTCCATCTCTCCACTCGACACAATCTTCCCCACAACTATGATATCCTCTTCGAAAAAAAAAAACTCAAACCTTCATCTGCTCTTAATATTCTCGGTGCATCTTTTTCTCGTGATCTTTCTTGGAAAGATCACATTACTTCTCTCTCTAAACAAGCTTCTAAGAGGTTGGGTGTTCTGAGGCGCCTTCAGAATTACTTCACGCCACCCAAGTTGCTTGCTCTGCATAGGGGTGTTTTTCGTCCCTGTATGGAGTACGCTTCACACATCTGGGGTGGCTCCACTCATACAGTTTTGCTTGAGAAGGTGGAGTCTAGAGCATTTCGTCTCATCAACTCTCCTGCTCTTTCTAACTATCTCCAATCTCTTTCTGCCCGTCGAATTGTTGCGTCACTCTCTCTATACTATCGTTATTACAAAAGACATTGCTCTTCTGAACTCTCTCGTCGCATACCTCCTCCATTGAGAAGAGCCCAGGAGACTCGACTTTCTACACAGTCTCATCCTTTCTCTGTCCAACTCTCCGACCCCAGACTTAACCGCTATGCTCAATCTTACATATACTCTATTGGTAAAGTCTGGAACACACTCCCTTTATCTGTTTTTCCAACTTCCTTTGACTTGCATACTTTCAAACGCCGTGTATCTGGACACGTCGGCCAACACCGACCTGTATAGAATTTTTCCAACTCCGGTGGAATTCAGTAGGCCTTTGGTCTTTGCCCACCGGAGGAGATATAAAATATATATATATATATATATATATATATATATATATATATATATATATATATATATATATATATATATATATATATATATATATATATATATATATATATATATATATATATATATATTATTTGAATTAATTAATTAAAAGTCAGAAAATGAGAGTTAACCTTAATACACTATGAATTTAAATCAGAGTTTAACGATTTTAAGACTACATACAACAAATTTTCAAAAGCAAAATCATTAGTTCATTCCTCACAAGACTACAAAGAACAGTGACTACAAATATAAATAAAACACGTATACACAATGTCATGCATACACACACACACACACACACACACACACATATATATATATATATATATATATATATATATATATATATATATATATATATATATATATATATATATATATATATATATATATATATATATATATATATATATTATGTGAGTATCGTGCATTTATCCTGTACTTGAAGTTGGTAGTTGTTCGTATGTGT
Source organism: Armadillidium nasatum (assembly GCA_009176605.1). Classification (NCBI taxonomy): domain Eukaryota; kingdom Metazoa; phylum Arthropoda; class Malacostraca; order Isopoda; family Armadillidiidae; genus Armadillidium; species Armadillidium nasatum. The sequence goes on from SEYY01001239.1 coordinate 43,788, forward strand.
TCATTAGTTTTAGCAAAGATGGCAGCAGGAATTGTTCTTTTTTATGTGGAACAGCAGTGCATAATTAAATTTCTCTTGAAAGAGAACACGAAACTCGCCGAATTTTAAGAAGATTGCAAGTATAATTTGGGGAACATTCACTGTCCGAGTAAAGAGTGTAATAATGGTGTAGACACTTTGATGAAGGTCAAAACTTAATGATTAATGAGCCAAATTGACATGTTGTCCAACATCCGTTACGACACCAAATATCACAAGATAAGCAATCAGCTCTTGATAACTTTCTAATAACGGTGGGTAACATTACAGTCAAAGTGGATATCAGAGTTAGAAGTGTGGAAACAATCATCCACAAGCACCTTCATTTCAGAAAAGTGTGTCCAAGACAGGTACCCCGACACCTAACATTTTATCAGAGGTGCAAAAGCAGCTGATCAAGCAGGTGATCAACTCCTAAGGCAGTATCACACCGAAAGGTACGGATTTCTTCAAACAATTATCAGGTGTTTCGAAACATAGTTTCATTAATTCACTCCTAAAATCAAATATGCAGCATAAAGTGGTGACGTAAAGGTTCTCCGCAGCGCACAAAGAGCAAAGTGTTACCGTTAACTGGAAAAGTTTCGAGACCAGTCTTGTGGAACATGCACCGTGTCATTTATGTTGATTTTTTGGAACAAGAGACCACATATACTGCTCATTATTATTCCACAGTGCTCAAAAATGTCGTTCGAGATGTAATTCGCAGGAAAAAAACCTGAAAGATTGTTAGTCCGTGTCATTCCTCTCCTGACAATACTCGTTACCACGCGGTCCACTTGACAGTAACCACTTTTAATGATTTGCACTTGGAGATGTAGTTGCACACCCTTTATTGTCCTGTTTTAGAACAACTCAATGATTTCACTTGTTTGGTCATCTGAAAGAACATTTGGGTGGGAAGGAGAGCAATTCAACACAATTAAATGCAGCACTACAACACGATGTCCTGCTGATGTTGCGACAGCAGCTACTTCTACGCCAAAAGTATCAGGGACCTACCACAAAGATGACAAAGGTTTTTAGATGCTCAGGGAAATATTTCGAGAAGCTGATCAAGTTTGGTGCCGTTGTCTCCTTCCATAACAACTTTAAGAGGAAAAGTCTCCTCCGTCTTGAACAACCTTTATATATATATATATATATATATATATATATATATATATATATATATATATATATATATATATATATATATATATATATATATATATATATATATATATATATATATATATATATATATATATATATATATATATATATATATATATATATATATATATATATATATATATATATATATATATATATATATGTATATATATAGGTGTGTGTGCACTAATTTTCATAACTTCATTTTTAACTGGATTAATTTTAAGTCATATTTTGTGGTAAACTCTTTCAAACTCAGATAACAAATTCACGTAGTTTCTTTTAAATCAGCGACCAACACTGTATTATCAACAAACAGTAGAATACTATTTTTCCATTTTTCCTCGTGTAGAGATAAATATCAGCTCCTTTCCACTTTTATCCATATCCCTAACTACACTATCCATAATGATATTAATTAAATAATTATGGAGACGAAATACAATTCTCTTTCAGACTTTCTCCTACTTTAAATGCTTTAAACAATTCCCCTTCTCTTCTCTTAATCCTAACTGTTTACTGTTCTTATAAAATGCTCTTTTAATCGCATTAACACACTCAGCATTTACTCTTTAACCCTGCAAAAGTTCCTGTAATTTCCCTCTTTGAACTCTGTGTTATGCCTTTCTCAAATCAGCAAAGCTAGCTAAAACTTCTTTCTTCCTTTCTGAGTGCTTTGAACCAGCATTTTCAAGGTATTCAGCTGATTCACTCATTCTCGACCATTCCTAAAACCACATTGTTTTTCCCAAAACTCTTCATCGTAATTCTCTTAACTTTTTCTATTAGCACTCGCCTATATACTACTTTCCTATCTAATTCAGTAAACTTATTTCCCTGAAAATAAAGCACTTTTTTTCACCAAACCAAGAACTATGAAGTTTTTTAATAAATTTCTAAGTCTAAACTTAGAACGGCCTTAGAACGGCTTATTAATTTTCTCAACATTCCAAACATAAATAAAATTCACCTCAGGGAAAACCCACACAAAAACCTGTGAAGAAGCTTTTTTTAACCTCAAATATTTATCACTGAAATTTTCTCCATTTTGCTTTCAATTTTAATTCAAATTTCCACCATGATATATATATATATATATATATATATATATATATATATATATATATATATATATATATATATATATATATATATATATATATATATATATATATATATATATATATATATATATATATATATATATATATATATATATATATAGAATAAAAAGTATTACAAAAGAAAAACTAATAATAAAAAAAACTTACAATCAAAAAATCCCCCAAAAAAAATTTAAAAAAATTAAAAAAAATAACAAAAATTTGATTATTTAAAAGAAAATATAAAATATCACAAGAAGTTGAAGTGAAAAGAAACGTTTCTCCTTCGAGTCCAGATGAGGAATGCCGAGAAGTATCTGAGCGCCTCCAGAATATTGAATGGAAATATTTCCTATTTTAAAAGCTTTAGACAAATAAATAATAAGAAAAAATTAATTTCAAGGTTAATATATATATATATATATATATATATATATATATATATATATATATATATATATATATATATATATATATATATATATATATATATATATATATATATATATATATATATATATATATATATATAACATATGGAATCGAAAAAATAATAATAATAATAATTTTAACAAGATTTTGAAAAAAACTATAATTAACAATAACAAATAACATAATAATAATAATAATAATAATAATAATATAATATATAATAATAATAATAATATATATATATATATATATATATATATATATATATATATATATATATATATATATATATATATATATATATATATATATATATATATAATATATATATATATATATATATATATATATATATATATATATATATATATATATATATATATATATATATATATATATAATATATATATATATATAATTATTAATAAAAAAACACTAATAATAAAATACTTACAATCAACTAAATCCAAAAAAAATTATAATAATAATAATAATAATAGTTTAACAAGATTTTGAAATAAACACTAATAATAACAAATAATAATAATAATAATAATAATAATAATAATAATAATAATAATAATAATAATAATAATAATAATAATAATAATAATAATAATAATAATAATTCGTATAAAAAAAATTCGTATACTTTAAATGTAATAATACAGAACTGAAATGGGTTTCTGGCGGGACGAATTCGTCCTTTGAGCCCCAATAAATTAATATTTTATAATAATAATAATTTTTCTAGAATTATAAAATACGAAAATATAATTACCAATATCGTTAAAATAATATAAAAAGTATAAAAAGAAATAATAAATAGGAAGCATGTCAATAATTTTGATAATTAATATAATAATAATAATATAAAATAAAAATAGAATTATAATAATAGTAAGGAAAATCCAAAAGGTACTCTAAAACAGAATTTAAATTAACCAAACTAATTAATTAAAATAAAGAGTTAAAAATAATATAAAAATTTACATTTATCGCTACAAAAACGAATACTTTTCTCTCGTTTCATCCATTAGAATGTAGCCATGGAAACTAGTTGCAGCTTTTCCGAAGCGAAATTAATAATTGTCCTTTTCCCAAGAACAAAATCATTTTGGATAATGCTCCAAAAGATGCAACCTTCTCATTTGCAACGAAGGCCTTTTGAGTATATACTCTGAAGTTTTCATTCTCACAGTTTCCCCTTGCAAATTGCAGTACAACAGATCGAGTGTAAAAGCCTAAAGACATTGTATATTCCGTACTCTAGAGTCAACAAATCATCCTGTACACCCAGAGATAAAAGAGTTATATTTCGCTTTCTCTTACAACACCTCTTCCTTCCGCAAAAATATCATCGGGTTTGTTCGAATACTACAATCTTCATTGAAGATCAAAGAAACATGCTGTGAAATTGGATAAATTGTCTTCACTGACGTTCCAAAGAACGAACTCCGAAAGCTGAAAACATTTTCTCGGGATTCACTCAAGTGTTTTTTTTTTTTTAATCTCTCCTTTTAATGTAATTATTTGAGCAAAGCTCTCATGCATAACCAGAAGATTCGTTATAAAAGAACTCGAAACAGCTTACTCTTCAGTAAATATACTACTGAACGGCATAATAAACAGCTGCAGTTGTGTTTGGCCTCTTTTTATTTCAAGATACGAACCATTTACGAAACCTAGAGATTCTTCACTATAGCTTTCTCTTGTATCAAATATTTTCTACTCGACATTCTCGTCACTAAGGTGAACATCCCATTTCTCCTTGAGAACAATCAAACTGCAGCTACATTAAGAATATGCCCACTCCATCTGGAAAGAGAAACACAATTATTCGACTACTTGAAAGACACCAATTAACAAGAAGAGAAATTTATTTTATCTTTTCGGCTTTTTATCTTTCTGTCAGAATTGCCTTAAAATTTTATTTCAGAAAACAGTATTAAAATAAAAAAATTTTTTTTTATTAATTTTACTTTCTTTTCCTGTGAAAATTTAGGCAAACCCCTTATTCTAAGACCTTCAAAGTGTTATTTTTTACTATTATTAATACTTCCCTAACCTTAATTTTTGAAAGGGGAAGAGATTATATTGCAAATAACCATTACAATGACTTTAGGAAGGAGGAAGTTTGAAACCGTTGAAGTCTAACATACTCATCATTAAGGTTATTGATCTTAATTTTTTATTAATATAAATAAACAAATTAATGTAATTAATTATATCATTTATAAAATAGGTTGAAAACCCATTCAATAATATACAGAAGACTTTTCAACTTCGCTACTCAGCTTCCCCAGAAAAGAAGGCTTTAAAGAACAATTTTCAAGCTCTCTTCTTCGATAACATTGAGGAAATTCTCCACTTTTAGAATTCATAGATGAGTGCTTCGGATAAATAATGATGCTATATGGCATCTTGCAGGGGTGTTCCTTCGTTATAGGAGCAACCTATTAATATCGAGCAATACCAACATGGATATAGAAACTGTTGCGACGAAGTTGGTTGTAATAAAAAAAAGAGGAAAACTTACCCAGACCAGGAAACAGATCGCTCCAGAGATGTTGTAACAGTATCAGTATATGAACAGTGATACACCAGGTAAGGCGGGCAGAAAGATTTGGAGAGGGTCAGTTAACATTTTTCCTTTAAATTATATATATATATATATATATATATATATATATATATATATATATATATATATATATATATATATATATATATATATATATATATATATATATATATATATATATATATATATATATATATATATATATATATATATATATATATATATATATATATATATAGAGAAATTAAAGAGATTTTTGCTTTGCTGAATGAAAGGAAGTGACAATATAAAAAGATTTAACTTTTATGTTCTCTATTGTGGATATTATAAATAGCAAATGCTTACTCATTTTACACTTTCACCAAATGCAAATATAAAACTTCTTTAAATTCCGTATTTTATATATATATATATATATATATATATATATATATATATATATATATATATATATATATATATATATATATATATATATATATATATATATATATATATATATATATATATATATATATATATATATATATATATATATATATATATATATATATATATATATATATATATATATATATATATATATATATATATATATATATATATATATATATATATATATATAGATAGATAGATAGATAGATAGATAGATAGATAGATAGATAGATAGATAGATAGATAGATAGATAGATATTGATACTGTATGTGTGTGTGTGTTTAAGAGAGTAAGTGAGAGGGAAGATTTGACATGGCGAAAATCCCTAAACTTTACTCTTTCAATGAGAGTTACATCATTGAAACTACTTTGGTATGTAATGCAAGCTCCGCACAAGCGGCGATAACTAGAAACACCTCTATACAGAACAAGCAACTGGAGTATAAGATATAATTCTGTATGCTTCTCAGTATGCTTAACATCTTAAGAATGTCTTTAGAAAGAGAAACTAAGCGAATCGTCCCAAGAAATTTCAAGAGAGAAAAAAACAGAAGTATATTCATTAAAGTCAGACGAAGGTTTGAGTCGTATATTTTCGAAGAATATGTATAAGTTGTGCGGAAGAATGACACTTACGTGAATAGATGAAAAAAGTTAGTTAGTTTTTTTTTTTTTTTTTTTTTGACCATGAAAACAATCATGGCCTCTATAGAAATGCGAGAAAGATCAGAAGTCAGTTGCTTCAAGATCATCCTTCTATTTCTAGCATCCTCTATCAGTTAAATATAAGAATTGCTTCTCAAAACTGAAAGAGTATTGAAGTTTGGAGTTATTGGTATTTGATTGAGTAGTTGGTTAAGTAATCAAGAAAGTAGAAAAAGAGCGAATGATAGCAAATGACCAGGAGACACACTATTAATGATAATCCATTATGACTGGAAATGTCAGTAACTATAATTATTTTTCCTCCACAGATTAAATATGGCTTTGTCAAAAAAAAAAAAAATTGAACTGAAACTTCTTAGTGAACGTGAAGGATGATCATATTGAAAGATAGCAGATTAATTTAATGCACGTCACCCACGGGAACTCCTCTTGGCTTTTCCACTGTCGCAAAGGTAGTTAAAAAGTTAAAAGAAACGGGCACTATCATGGACAATAACCCCGTTCTGGACGACCACGTGTCTCAGCCGAAACCAAAGAATGTGCCATGGCTAAAATGTATGCTATCCTCAAAAAATTACTTAGGAGAACATCTATGTAGCTGGGTGTTCTCAAAACAACCATCAGTCGTATCTTAAAAGAGTAAAAATTTCATCAGTACAAGCTACAAATCCTGCATCATTTAACAGAGGATGACCCAGATAGACGGCTTGAGATGCGTGAATGGTTCCAATAAATTAAATGAAAACAATCGTTTCACCGAAGACTCTATGCTTTTCAGTGATGAAGCTTTGTTTTATGTGAATGGTAAGGTCAACAGACAGAATGTTCGATACTGGTTGCAAAGCAATTCAAATTTTATTGATTATGCAAAACAACAAGGAGCGCTAAAAAGTATGATGTTGTATGGTTTGTGGAAAGCTCATGTGTTGGGACCTTCTTCTTCGATAAACATGTAACTGTTGAGACTTATCTGGCCATGCTGAGGGATCAGTTAATGATCCACCTTGAAGGTTTAAGTGAAGCACTTCTTGACTGGTATCAACAGGATGGCTCCCCTGCCCATTTCGCCAAGTGTTAAGTAATTAGCTGAAGGACAGTTTTCTTAACGTGATTGGAAGACGTAGTAGTGTGGAGTGGTCTCCTCGGTCACCTGGCCTTAGCTCACTTGACTTTTTTACTGAAGTATACTAAAGGAGAATGTGTACTCCATCAAAATCACAGATGAAACACATTTGATTTAATACGTAAAGAGTATTTTTGCTAAAATAGACCGCAATGTGGATTTATTACATCGGGTTCAGGTGAATTTTTGCAAAGCGCATCAACTTGTGCATCGCAAATGATGGAAATCATATTGATGACGTTGAATATTCCATCTGCATAAATTGTTGTTAAATATTATATCTGGAAAAGTTTCCTTATTCCCTTTATGTCCAGACTTTAGGGACACCCTGTATAATTAATTTTATATGTGAACTGGATAACTTACTCCACTTTAATTTATACTCTAAAACATATTTATGAATCAGAGTCGAGCTAATGAAATTTATAAGTCGGAAGCTGGAGTAGGGAGTTTGAAATTTTGGGAACTGGAGTCGGGAAATCTGAGTAAAGCATTTTCCTCCAACCCCGCAAACCTGGTCCTCATATATATATTAAATGTATTGTGTGAAAGATATAACTACATGGGGATACACAAATATTTACAGATAATTATTTTTTTTATATATACAAGAGGATACTTTAATTTTATCAAACTAATTCAGAGTATAGGGGGAAAAATTTTGAGCTGAGTTTCAGATATTTTAAGAGAAAATTTTTGATCTTTTGAGCACAGGAGTTTAGCGGTATGTTCCAACTCGTCCTATCACCTTATATGCCCAGTCGGAGAATAATTTAAAATTTTCGGACGGTGTGTGCTTACTTCAGCTATACATTCATGAACGAACAAGAGAAAAATTTGACAAGTTTCTTATTCTTTTCGAAAATTAGCTGTTGTGTTTATTGTTTCACCTACGTCACCTACGGTAAATAACTGTCAGGTGAATTAAATGATTTCAAATATACTATCAAGGATCGTTTTCGAGTCATGAAATTGTAAGCAACATCTTGATGCAATGGTGTCACTTTAAGACCCAAAATCATATTCTTAAATATACCCTGATCTGGTCACACAATATAAAAGTGATGTCCATTACCGCAAACAAATTCTTAGAAGAAAAAGAGTTACAGAATTCCTTCGTTACGTGGCAAAGATGAAATGAATGACCTTTCAAGGAAAATCAACTACCTTGAAATACTCGAACAATTGAAAGACTGTGAAGCATTTCTTGCTGAACATGGAGGTAAGAACGCTAAAAGAGAAAGTGAACATAAGTCTTATATATTTGCAACTGTCTGCGAAGAAGTGATTGAACTTTTAGGTAATATGGCATTGTCCATGAATTTTTATGAAATCAAATTGGCAAATTACTCCTCTGTGTCTGTAGATTACAATTTCGACATTATATTTGCAGAAAATATAATAATTGAATCGAAAAACTAATTTAGAAAATTAAATTGTAAGAAGAAAAATGAAAGAATTTAAATAATAGCTAAAGTTTACAGTTTTACTAATATATATATATATATATATATATATATATATATATATATATATATATATATATATATATATATATATATATATATATATATATATATATATATATATATATATATTATATATATATATATATATATATATATATATATATATTATATATATATATATATATATATATATATATATATATATATATAATATATATATATATATATATATATATATATATATATATATATATATATATATATATATATATATATATATATATATATATATATATATATATATATATATATATATATATATATATATATATACTATATATATATATATATATATATATATATATATATATATATATATATATATATATATATATATATATATATTATATATATATATATATATATATATATATATATATATATATATATATATATATATATATATATATATATATTAATATATATATATATATATATATATATATATATATATATATATATATATATATATATATATATATATATATATATATATATATTATATATATATATATATATATATATATATATATATATATATATATATATATATATATATATATATATATATATATATATATTATATATATATATATATATATATATATATATATATATTATATATATATATATATATATATATATATATATATATATATATATATATATATATATATATATTATATATATATATATATATATATATATATATATATATATATATATATATATATATATATATATATATATATATATATATATATATATATATATATTATATATATATATGACCACAGTTACATAAAAAAAAACTTCTCCCACTTTTAAAGATCATTATCTGATTCAAAGTGAGGCGCACTTTAAATAATACTGTTATCAGTCGTAATACCTTTTAGGGATATTCGATATATATAAAAAAGTATTATTATTGATATTTTTAAAATATCAAACCCCATTCGATAATATTGGTAAAAATATCAATATACCGGTTTTAAATATTGCCATTATATATATATATATATATATATATATATATATATATATATATATATATATATATATATATATATATATATATATATAATATATATATATATATATATATATATATATATATATATATATATATATATATATATATATATATATATATATATATATATATATATATATATATATATATATATATATATATATATATATATATATATATATAATATATATATATATATATATATATATATATATATATATATATATATATATATATATATATATATATATATATATATATATATATATATATATATATATTATATATATATATATATATATATATATATATATATATATATATATATATATATATATATATATATATATATATATATATATATATATATATATATATATATATATATATATATATATATATATATATATATATATAGGGATGGAGTGAAGTATCGGTATCGGTATCGGCAGTATCGGCATATTTTTGAGTATCGTATCGGCAATTACGGTATCGGTATCGGTAAAATTTTTGGACAAGAGTAAAGTATCGGTATCGGTAGTAGTATCGGCATATTTTTAGGTATCGGTATCGGGGAATTTTTAAGTATCGGTATCGGTATCGGTAAAAATTTTGGTATCGCTCCATCCCTAATATATATATATATATATTTCTTTCGAAAATTCAACATTCGCATCCATACTTTCGAATATTCAGCATCCGCATCAGCACTTGACATAAATTCAATATTCGCATCCGCATCCGCATCCGCATCCGAATCCTGAAATGAGAAAAAATGACATCCGAACCATCACTAATTAATATATATCTATGATTCGATATTGAGGGTAAAATATCGATATATCTGTGGAAAAATATAATCGATAGTTTTTCGATACAATCAGTATCGATATTTATCGATAATCTTTTGGCATCCTTATTCTCTTCCCTATTTCCTTTAATTTATGGTGTTGACGTTGTAGTATTGTGCGAAGTCTTTTATTTTTATTTTTATTATTTTTTTTTTTTTTTTTTTTTATATCCTTTTCATTTTGTTACTTTTCAGGCAGTGTTTTGGCAGTTTGACACTAAAAGTTGTAATTTAAAAATAAAATTACATGAATTAATATTTTTGAAATAGGGGTCTGAAATATGTATTCTGTTTCATTGTTCATAGTTATGGTTATGTTGGAGAGAATCCAACCTTCAAAGTAAAATCAGACCTGAAGGAATGATATTGACCACTAGTCTTTAAAGTTAAAATAAAATAAATAAAAAAAAAAAAAAAAAAAAAAAAAAAAAAAAAAATTAAAAAAAAAAAATAAAATAAAAAAATTAATAATACTTTTTAAATTTGTATAATTCATTGTTGAAACTTTTTTTTTTTTTTTTTAAATTTTAAATTACTTGTCTTTTTACCCTACTCACAATCGTATGCAAGTGTAATTTATTATTTCAGATTTATTTTGACATCATCTTGAAATCTGAGCCAAGTGGACTTGATATGGATGAATTAAGTGAATGATAGTTCTGTTGTATATATTGGCTGTCTTTGGTAATGGGATAATATATTGTAATATTATAAAAAAAATGGTCAAGGAAAGTAAATTAAATAAATAAGAACCATTAAATTATTTACGTACAGTAAATTCAAATCTTATTAAAAAGCCATTGTATAGGAGAATGTGCCCTTGTCTCATGAATTAGGTAGTTTGAATATCAGGTGTTTGTTTCTTAGCTAAATACATTTAGTTTACAATACAAGTTACTTTGGAAACTTAAATTGAAATATTTTCTAGTTTCATCCCCCCAAAAATATATGAAAATTTGAAAGGGAAATGTTTACATATAAAATAATGTAAATTTTCTTGATATAAGTTAGAAAAGAGACCAAGAGGTTGTTGAAACTAATAATATACCTATGCATTGAGAGTTTAACTGGAACAATGTATTGGGATTTGAAACTATATTTATATTATTATTAATGTGTTAATATATTATCATTTTCCTTAAAACTTTTCAAAATATCATAAATTTAAGGTATAACACGTTATACTTCTGTTACAAATAATCAGTTTTATTGTACTATTAAAAAATGCCAGTTGAGCAGCTTGTTTGAGATTAGTAAAAGCTAGTAGCGAGTCTCAATGCAAGAAGAAGAATGGATCCATTTTGAGGTTAGATAAACTTATGTGGCCAGTTTGATACATGATCATAGGAATAGAAAGTTGCAAACAAATTTTTTAATTATTTCGGAGGAGAAAAAAAATTATATATACTTAGCAAATATATTTTTTTTTTTTTTTTTTGTAGGTTACTGGCACTTAGGCATAATTTAACCCCTTTAAGTCTAGGTTAGATTAAGTCAAACTAGTTTGTTAGATCTAACAAATTAGTTTGACAACCTAACCTGAACTTAAGGTATAAAACTATGCCTAAGAGCCAGCAAATAGACATAATCTAACCAAAACTGCTATTCATTAACAAACTACACACAAAAGGCCTAACCTATAAAAAAAATATTTGCTGTATATATATATATATATATATATATATATATATATATATTATATATATATATATATATATATATATATATATATATATATATATATATATATATATATATGCACAAAATAGCTGTAAAAAAATTTGTTACAAATTTTTTTTAATGCCAGTGTTCTAGCAACCTTGTTGTACTAGAGACTCATAGGTTTTGTTATTTTTAAATCTCTATTTGTAGTTCCAGTCGAACTTGCAATATATAGGTATGTTGCTAGTTTCAGCGAACTGGTCTTGTACAAAAAATTCCACTAAAATTTTCACTGAATCCACCAAAATTTTCAGTTTGTATAATTGGGCAATATATATTTTTTGTTTAGATTTTTTTTTGTTTTTTTTTGTTGGTACTGTGCAAGGAAAGACAAAGTTTCTATTTAGTTGTTCTTAAAATATTAATTAACAATATTCATAGAAATATTTAAGCAACTTTCCCATATTATTTTCATATTAATATTTGAGAATATTGGTAAAATAATGTAAAAAATTATTTTAAGTTATGTAATTAGTCTATAGAAATTTTTGTTACTTAATGATTAGTCTTGTCATATTTTGAATATTTTTAAATGGATTTAAATCATTAATAGATTTAAAGGATGAACAGTGGCTGTTTAAAATAACTGCTAAAAAGCAGTTTAAATCACCCAGAATAGAAATCAGAGAGATTAGATACTGAGAGGCTCAGAGAGAGAAGTTTAGAAATCAAAGTTTTTCGCCAGACTATATTGAAGGCTTTAGATATGTTTAGCAACACAGCAAAAGATCAGAGATTTGATTAGAAGTTGATGTTTCCAAATCTTCCTGTTAAGAGTAGTTTCAAAGGGTTGTGATGTCAGCATGATTCGTACACACCAGTGTTGGTCTGTGGTAAATTTTATTATGACTTGTACTCTGATATCTATAAAGGCATATCTAGGGCTGAGAGCTAGTGGAACATAATGTAGTATCTCCAGAATATTGATTTTAAATCTTTTAATATGTGAGAACATGGACAGACATGCAAAATTCTAGTACTTTAAATTTAGAGCGCTTAAGTTATATGCAAAAGCAATCTTTTCTCCAATTTCTGGGGTAATTGTATTTCGTCTTGTAGAGTATATTTAGCCCTCACTACTAAACAGCCTTTCACTCTTAATAGAAGAAGGTGAAACAGAGATATTTATAAGCAATTTTATGTAAAATAATTGGCAGAAAATTGACAATGACAATTGAGAAAAAATATGCTGATTTTAGCAAATAATGATTATTTATTCATCTTATCTCTATTATATATATATATATATATATATATATATATATATATATATATATATATATATATATATATATATATATATATATATATATATATAATAGTATTATTTTTTAGTTATTCCAGATTTAAAATATCATAATGCCACACAATTATACAAGGACAGATCAGGTTAGATTTTTAACAGAATGGTTTGACAGTTGGTCAGAAATGCAGAAGGAAGATTTCTTACCCATTATAATTCAGGCAATAAACCCTGGTGATCATGTCAATGGAATTGTTGGAGGTGTACGTTCGATGAGAGTTGGGGAACGGAGGCCTTCGCTCTTTGATTGTCAGGTATTGTCACAATTTGAAGTAGCATTTTATATATATATATATATATATATATATATATATATATATATATATATATATATATATATATATATATATATATATATATATATATATATATATATATATATATATATTATATATATATATTTTATATTTTTTTTTTTTTTTTTTTTTTTTTTTTTTTTTTTTTTTTTTTTTTTTTTTTTTTTTTTTTTTTTTTTTTAAAGTACATTATTTGTTTTTTTAACTTATTAATCTTAATTTAAACCTAAATATTTTCATTCAACTGAACTATATGACTCATCCACAGTTCATTCTGGATTTGAATTCCAACTTTCTACCACCCAAGGATTCTTATAGAAAACCTGGATTGAGTCACAATTAAGCCTTGTCTCTTCTTATATTATGCTTGATTGTTAGTATGGTATGAGTTTCATAAACACTGATCTACTATGGGTTTTGCCTCTTTTTTTTTTTCATTTTGCATTTGTAATTTTGATGATAATTTAGCTTATACTGGAAACATTGAAAGCTTTTACAATCTTTCAAAAATACTTTTTGATTTTTCTTTCTGTTATCCTATATCGGATCATTCTTCTATCATCATTAATTTTTAAAGTAGGTGATATTTCCATGTCATTTATCAGCAGGGTTGGTGATTTTTTTGATATTTTAAAAAAAATCAAAAAATCAATGATTTTTTTGATTTATTTGATTTTTTTGATTTTTTAAAAATAATACAACTGTTTTTTTTATTTTTTTTATTTTGTCATATTTTTTGATACATAATGATACAACAGATATATTAGTTCCTTCTTACTGTGTTAAAAAACTTTAAAGTAGTTTATATATTAGAAATATAACTTCCTTAATATTTGGTTCAAGATTTCATATAGGGTAATACAAGAATCTGATCTTCATTAATATAATTTATCCAATATAGAACTGTTAGAGTTTAAAATTCCTAATATCGTCGTCTTGGTGGTGAAAAGAGCCAAGCCACATTTTTTAGGTAATTGAGTTAGCTGCATCACATGAACCAAACAATAATGAAAAATACAGTGGTGAAGAAAGCCAAGTCCTCCTTTACTTATAACCTTAAATTTCGCTAAACTGTGAAAGATATAAACAATAATTCACAAAAGCTTTAAACTTTAATCTCCTTTTTCTCCAAATAACAAGTGTGTGGCTTAGCTTCCTTCACGTCCAATACGACGATATATATTCAATCAAATCTTCAACAAAATTTTATTGAGCTTTAATCTAATGCAATTTGAGGTTATAGACAAAAGAGAAAACAGAAAAGACAATTCCTTTTAATTTTCAACCATTTAAATTTTTATACAACATTATAAGAAAACAATATTCCTCTATATAAATTATAAAAGAAAGAAAATTTAAGCACTTTTGATGCATAATCATTAATCCATAAATTAAATACATAACTTGCAAAAATATATATATATATATATATATATATATATATATATATATATATATATATTAATGACTTTTGGTATATTTATTATTTTTAAATTCAACATTTTACATGAAAATCAATCCTCTTACCTTCAAATAAATCCCCCCCCCAGCCCTCACAAGCATTAACCCAAAGTAAATGGCCAAATACCCTGAATAATACCAAGAGAACCAGAAGGTTATGAATAAATTATTTGTTAGATGACTTGCTTGAAGATCAACTTTCAATAATAAAATATTGATCACCCTTAAGCTATAAAATAGTCTTAAAGTATACTTAGCTTTAATTTGTAGTT
>SEYY01001240.1:0-10565 GCA_009176605.1 Armadillidium nasatum
TAGTGGAAATAAAATTAGATTTTGAAAGGGGTACTTTAAGTGAATCGAAAATCTAAGTGACGGAAATTATGTAAAAGAGATTTTCGCAATTTGGAAGTAAAATATATAGAGAAATTATTTAAATATCTAAAGCTAATATATATTGAAGTGAATTTGAATAATGAAAAGACCTTTCATTTAAAGGCTTTATTCCACTAAAGAATTATATTACATGTCTGGAAATTAAAAAAAGAAAAAGACATTAATAACATATTAGAAATTAAAACCTATAAATAATTATCATTACATTCACCCCTTCTAGTAATTTTAATTCTATTAATTTCAGGGGTTTATTTTCTTAAAAGCTCAGACGCTCTATTGGTTTGCAAACTCGATAAGACCTTCTTAATTCTGGAGAGTTCTGAGTAATCTCTTCCTTTGTAGGAATATTAATCTCTGATGGTGTAGGTTCTAAAGGAATGTCGTCAGTCTCGGCTCCTGAGTCATCATTGCTTCCACAACCCCCTTCACTATTTATGTTTTCAGGATGATCAGGGTAGGGATCATTTGTATTTTGATTACCACATGGAGCTAGATCACGGAGGGAAACTGTTGATTCCCTACCATTGGAAAATCTCACAAAAGCATATCGTGGATTTACCTCTAAGAGCTCCGCTTCTTCCACTAGAGGATCTAACTTAGACTGTCTTATTGCTTCCTTACTAGTACTGGACCAAGAGAGGACAGCCATGTAGGAATAGTATATCCATTACTAGACTTTCGTTGATAATTAAAAAGCTTCTCATGTGGAGTCTCATTAGTTGATGTTGTAAGGAGAGATCTTATTGAATGAAGAGCTTGTGGAAGTACCTGCTCCCACTGTGCCACCTGCAGATTCCTAGATTTCAAAGCTAAAGATATAGTCTTCCATATAATTCCATTATACCTCTCACATTGCCCATTACCTTGAGGGTTGTAAGGAGTAGTTCTACTAGTAGCTACGCCAAATCCATGAAGAAATTGTTTCAATTCTTGCGACATAAAAGCAGTACCCCTATCAGAGTGTACATATGAAGGAAGTCCAAATATGGAGAACAGTTGAGAAAGACACCTTATAACAGTTTTAGCAGACATGTCAGAGCAAGGGTACACAAAAGGAAATCTTGAGTATTCATCAATTATGGTAAGCATATACTTGTTACAGCTAGGATGAAGATGGTAGCGGTCCTTTAAAATTCGATATTCAATCTTTCAAATGGTGATGATGCCTTAACAAGTACAGATGAAGGAGGCTTATAAAATCTTGGTTTGCCCTCTGCACAAATAGAACAAAAGTTTGTCATGCGTTTTACATCCTCAACAGAGTACGTTCTCTGGAAGATCTTGTCGATGAGGACGATATAATTTTTAAAACAAACTTACATTTTAAACTTCATTACCAGCGTGCTAGAATTTTAGAAGCTAAGTGACTTAGCATGTTCAAAAGTAGCCCACACCATTTTTTTGTGTTGCCGTTCAAAATGAATTTCTAGTTTTAGGGAAATTTTGATACTTCAAAATAAACCAGAGCTTAAGTATTTTACTAAAAAACTAAAAATGTAAACCAAAAATAGCTTTACCTTTAAATCATGAAATATTTAATTAAATCAAAAATATAAGGATTTTCCCAATAACCTCCCAACAAAAAAGAATTTAAATTTTAATTTAAATTAAGGGGAATTCAAAGTTAAATTAATAAGTAGAACTTAAGACCAACCATAAAAACATGCTATTTATTCTAACATGCATTTCTACAAAGGTAAATTTAAAATCATATTTAAAAGTTAAAATAAGTCTACATCTACCTTACAACTAAGTACTACAAACTAACTTAACCTTTCTCCTTGAAAGAGGTTTGTCCTGAGTGTTGTAGCGATTATGGAGAGAGAGAGAGAGAGAGAGAGAGAGAGAGAGAGAGAGAGAGAGAGAGAGAGAGAGAGAGAGAGAGAGAGAGAGAGAAAGAGAGAAGAAGAGGAAGAGAGAGAGAGTGAGATAGAGATCAGTCTGTGCCCACCTGAGGGCTGTGCGTTAGTTGTGTGTTTAAATGAGTTTTGTCCCTGTGTGTATGCCTCCTCCTTGAAAAGGGTTCTGCCCGTGAGTGGTGGCGTTTCTGTAAAGAAAAAAAAAAAAAAATATATATATATATATATATATATATATATATATATATATATATATATATATATATATATATATATATATATATATATATATATATATATATATATATATATATATATATATATATTATAATTATACAATCATTGTTATAAAATTATTATTATTATAATTATAATTATTTTATAACCATAATCATTATATAATAATTATTATTATACAATTATAAGAATAATTATTATTATATAATTATATAATTATTATATTATTATAATATTATTATTAAAATAATTATTATATTATTATTATTATATAATTATTATTATATTATTATTATTATTATATAATTATTATATAATGATAGTAATAATAATAATGATAATAAAGAACAAAAATGTTTCAAAAATTTTAAAGTATAAAAGTAAATTTGAAAACTGCACCCAAAAAGTTTTAAATAAGTTAATTAGGATCGTCTCTGTAGCTCAGATGTAGAGTGTTCGGTATAATGGAAATGAAAATCAAAGAAAGCGATCGAATCTTCGTATTCAAGATAAAATAGAGAGCACCTCCAGCTCTCGGAGCGTGCGGATTGCTCGCTCTGAACTGGTGGTGGCCTGAAGGGCAGTATTTTGTCTGCCTGGAGGGACGGCATATGCCCTCGTTGGTGAGGTCCGCTCTCAGAAACAAAACCAAACAAACAAACAAGATAAATAGATAGGGCGGTAGAGACTTCATTTCCGAGGTATATCAGAGGTTAGTAATATATATATACTCAAAGTTTAGAATTCAAATATGATGCACAGTTTACAGTTAGGTTGTAAATGCATTGTAAATATACATAGTGGGTGATGGTTCATTGAGTATTGCATGTGTAATGGGGTTTAGTTTTGCTTTTATCTATGCATGACTATGCATGAATGAACTGATAACTAGGATGGGATAGACCTAGTCTTTCGTGCATGTATTAGTATTGTTATTGTTATTATTTGTTTGGACTGGGACAGTCTCGATAGGCCTTTGTGGCTTCTAACTGTCTCTATTTTCCTATGTTCCTATGTGCTCTCATTGCAAACGGTTCAGTTGCTTTGAGTTGTTATTATTTGTTTGGACTGGGACACTCTCGATAGGCCTTTGTGGCTTCTAACTGTCTCTATTTTCCTATGTGCTCTCATTGCAAACGGTTCAGTTGCTCTGAATTGTCATCATTTGTTTGGACTGGGACAATCTCGATAGGCCTTTGTGGCTTCTAACTGTCTCTATTTTCCTATGTTCCTATGTGCTCTCATTGCAAACGGTTCAGTTGCTTTGAATTTTTTATGGCCAGAAGGGCAGTATTTTGTCTGACTGGTAGGACGGCATATGCCTTCGTTGGTGAGGTCTTCTCAAACTCTCACTTAGTCTCTCTCTTTTTCTCAAAAAAAAAAAAAAAAAAAAAAAAAAAAAATGGACGTGTAGCAAAGAGAATGTTTTTTTTTCTTCAACATAACCTATGACATAACCTAAGGCAGTATCGGAATAAAAAATTTTCGGAATTTGCCGAAAGTGTTTTGATTATTATTAATATTATTATTTTTTTAAATTTATTGTCAATTACGCAATTTATTAGATGAATTTTTATATATGTGATAAATGTATTTTTCATATAATTAAGTGTCAAGTGTATTTATTTATTTATTTTTTTTTTGTGGCTGATTGATAATTTCTAATCGAATTTAATTCTTAATTTGAGGGTTAAGGCATTGTGCTTACACTAAGTTCAGAAAATGGCTGCCGCGAGTTTCAAGGAAAATAAACAATGAACGTAGACCATCAAGGTTGCTAGAAAATAACAGAAAAGGAGATTTTGAAGAATTTTGGAAAAGTAGTCAAAAGTGGACCATCGTGATTGGCTGAAGAAAAATAAACGGCAATTTACAACTATTGCTAGAATACACATTCGGAAATTTTTTTTGAAGAAACGAGTCATTCTGATTTAGTACTAGGGATACGGATATTGAAAAAATATTGATATATCGATATTTAAAAAATTTCAAATTAACTTTTATATTTTTAGTTAAAAAATATCGATAGATCAATATAAGGCATTTTAAATATTATTAATATTTGAACTAATAATGAACTTCATTTTTTTTCTCTTGGGAATCTCAAAAGAGGAAGTTATATTAAAGAGGCTGACGAACCAACTTTCCAAGTTTCTTGGAAGCAAAGATTGGTTCTTAGGGAGCAACGTAAGTACCAAATTATTAAAAACTATAATATATTTTTAAATGAAATAGAATTAAAACTATTCAATGAAATTGAAAAAATAAGTGCTAATGCAGTATTAATTTTTTCAAAATCATTTTCCTCTAACATACTTTATCTTCATCATTTAGTTTAAAGTACGCTCACACACATTCTCGGTCGGATGTTGACTTCGAGATTTATAAGCTCTCCTGTATACCTAAAACTATATTTTGTGTTTGAATCTTTGTACCATCATTCATTGAGTATATAAGTATTTTAAATTTTTAAGATGAAATTTGATGGAGGTCTTTAGGAAATAAGATATATGGAATATGCAATCAAAATAGACATTAAAACGGCAATTACCTGCCTCCTACTTAAGTTAGTGATGAAAGGATGATTTTGCTTGCCAAACAATTCGCTCAAACCTTTAAGTTGCAAGGAAGGAGGACCAAACAATAGGAAAATTTATTTATTTTAGGAGATTAAGAAAAAAAAAACAGTTCTTAATTAATTGTGAAGTTTCATGAAAGTGTAAAATAAGCTTTGATAATTGTGAGTCGAAAATAAAATTATATATGAAGTCGAAAGTTCTATAAATGGAAAAAGAAACTTGCTCACTCTGGGCTTCGAACCGGCTTCTCTCCGCACTAGAATAGAATTCTTATCATCATTACCACTGGATCAGCCCGGTGACCCCAAAAAAAACATAATAAAATTTTAAAAAGCTTAAAATATATATTTATAAAACGGAAAATTTTTTTAATTATCTATAATTTAAATTATAAACTATTCAGTATAATAATAAATTCCAAAATATTTAAAATAATAAAAAAATCTCATAATATATATAATATATATATATATATATATATATATATATATATATATATATATATATATATATATATATATATATATATATATATATATATATATATATATATATATATATATATATATATATATATATATATATATATATATATATATATATATATATATATATATATATATATATATATGTTCATATATGCTAATTCCTGGTATTTTTCCAGATGTGAGGTCACTCGAGAAGAGTGAAGTTGATTGAAGACAGTGCAAGACACTGAATAAAAAAATTTACGCTAAGTCCATTCCGTTTTGTTTGTAGTTAGAATTTTTATTTTCTTTTTTACTTTTGTTTTTTGATTAACTTGTATATAATAATAATTAATACAATCAAAGATGCTAACAATAATATAAAACAGCAATTATTCAAATTTAAAAAATTGAAATTTATAAAAAGTTCCAAAAGACTCTGAAAGGTGTACGCAATCTACAATTAAATCGTACCCGTGAGTTATTACTGTCTCAATTCTTTTTTAATAACTGTTTTTTTTATAACAACACAATAATTATCAAAACAAGAGTTAAAACCAAACAGAATATATACAAAACTTTAGAAAGAACGGAGGTTAAAGAAATGGAACGGTAGTTAGAGGGTTGAGAGGGGTCACTCTTCTTCGGCATAGGTTGAATGAGTGCACGTTTTCAGCAAGAAGGAAAGATTGAAGTAGAAAGACATAAAAGAAATAGTTTACCAAGGCATGGTGCAAGCTCGGAAGCACAAGTTTTTGAGAACCACAGGAGGGATACCATCAGGACCGTACGCCTTCTTAGTGTTAAGCTCAGTGAGAGCAGAAATGACGTCTTTAGAAGAAATTACAATTTTAGGCATAAATGAGTGCTATATGAACAGCTCCGGAATCGTCTAAGGTTGAATTAGAGGCAAAATGAAAATTTAATTTAAAAAAAAATAAATAAAAAAAAAGAATGAAAGAGAAGCGATCATAGCCCAGAGTAAAGAAAAGTAGTTCTTCTAATTTTACATCGCTTGAGATTAACTGTCTTACAAATGATTTTAGTGATTTTGATGTAGTTTCAAATTCAAAATGTTAGAATTTTGTGATTCTAAAATTAAAATCATGATTTTGATTTTGAAAATCAAAATCGTGCCCATATATATATATATATATATATATATATATATATATATATATATATATATATATATATATATATATATATATATATATATATATATATATATATATATATATATATATATATATATATATATATATATATATATATATATATATATATACCATAAAATGAGGTAAATTTGGTAAAATTTTCTAAATTTTGACACAAATGAAAGGATTTCAGAAAATATACTAAGCATATATTTTTTTTATTGAAATAGCTACGGTATGTAATAAAAATACAATCTTTTTCGATCATTTTCATATATTTGTAAATATATTTGAGCAAATATTTATATTTTTACAAAATTTTTGAAAAAAAAGTGTGGAAATTTGTAATTTTTGGGCAAATTTGGTAATTGTTTTTATCAGAAAAAATACTCAGCATATATTGTTTATTGAAAAGTGTAGTAAAAATACAATCTTTATATATATATATATATATATATATATATATATATATATATATATATATATATATATATATATATATATATATATATATATATATATATATATATATATATATATATATATATATATATATATATATATATATA
This sequence comes from Armadillidium nasatum, assembly GCA_009176605.1. Lineage (NCBI taxonomy): Eukaryota > Metazoa > Arthropoda > Malacostraca > Isopoda > Armadillidiidae > Armadillidium > Armadillidium nasatum. The sequence goes on from SEYY01001240.1 coordinate 6,950, forward strand.
TATTAAATATATTATTTAAGTTTTAGAATCAAATTATTTAAAGAACATATTTGTTAAAAATAGTTTTTTTTTTGGCCACTCATATTTCGTGTAAATACTCACCAATACCCTTGGCTATTATCTGCCAAGTTTGAAAAAAATTGGAGAATATATTTTATTTTTACAAAAGGTCAAAGGTCAAGGTCAATTTTCAGATTGGATGTTTCTAATATAACTCATTGGAAAGATCTATTAAAGTCCTTTGAAATGATACTAAAAACACCGTTTTATCATGAGTAGTTTCCGAGTTAAAAGGTTTTTAAAAATTGAGATAAATCCAAAAAAGGTCAAATTTTGAGAACTTTGTGACCTTGTATTTCGGAAACCAAAGGTCATAGAGCCCTAATATTTTGGAAATCTTAGTTTGGTATGATTACCTAAAATTTCAGAAGGTATAATCAAAATTGAAAGGGGTGAGTGCAAAAATTGCCTTTTAGTTGCTGAAATGACATGGAATGACCCTTTTTTGAGATGCTCCACCCAGACTTCTCTTTATTACACCCAATGTTCCCACTACTATTGGGATCACTATGATGTCATTCATGTCCCACATTCTTCTTATTTCATTTTTTAGCAGTTGATATCTAATTTCTTTTTCTCTCTCGTATGCCACCAAGTTGTTGTCATTAGGGACTCCTACCTCTATTAATAACATCTTTGTTCCCTTTTGTCTTTGACAACTATATCAGGTCTATTGTGAGTGACATGTACATCTGTTGGTATTGTACAATCATACAATAACAGGATTTCTTCATTTTCTTCTATTTCTGGGGGATTATGTTTCCAGTAGCTGGTTGATTCTGTCTAATATTATATTTTTGGCACAATTTAAAGTGGATGAGCTTGCAAATGGTCTTATGCCTTTCTGGATACAGATGTCGGTTTAGCAAAGTCTGACATCCAGCTAGGATGTGAGGGACAGATTCTGTGTCTTGATCACAAACTTGACATTTGTCACTGATGTTTTCTCCCTCAATATGTTTTCTGAACCACTTTGTTCTTAGTGTTAGGTCTTGGGCAGCCATTATCATCCTTTCATCCTCTGCATTCAGTTCGCCTTTACTAAATATTTCAACTTATTTTTCTTTATCTATATATATTTCTTCCAATAGTTCTCTATATTTCTTTGCCATTGCTTGATTCTTCCACTGATTCAAGTGTTTTTGTTTCCTTTCTTGTCCATATCTTATCTTTCAGATATTTCATTTTGGACTTTTAATATTTTTTCCTCACATCCTTGGACCTGATTGGTTGTTATGTTGTGAGAATGCAAGTAATCTCTCATTTTTTTTATTATTGATGTAGTGTACATTTCTCCTTAAAGGGTATTTTAACTTGGTAGCTTGGTGTCAACCGTCCCTAAACCTTGGGTCAAGGGCCAATTGTGTGTGTAAGCATGTGTTGTTTTAAGTCTCCTTTCCGATTACATTCATAGGAGCAGTCAGAACATTTATATAGTTTTTTTGCATTTGTGTGTGTAAGCATGTGTTGTTTTAAGTTTCCTTTCTTATTACATTCATAAGAGCAGTCAGAACATTTAAATAGTTTTACGTTTCTGTGTGCCAGAATGTGTAATTTTAGGCTTCCTTTATGATTACATTCATAGGAGCAGTCAGAACATTTAAATAATTTTACATTTGTGTGTTGTAAGCATGTGTCGTTTTAAGTCTCCTTTCTGATTACATTCATAGGAGCAGTCAGAACATTTAAATAAGTTTTACATTTTTGTGTGTGATCATGTGTTGTTTTAAGTTTCCTTTCCGATTACATTCATAGGAGCAGTCAGAACATTTAAATAATTTTACATTTATATGTGACAGCATGTGGGTTTTTAACTCTCTTTTCCGATTACATTCATATGAGCAGTCAGAACATTTATATAGTTTTACATTTGTGTGTGTAAGCATGTGTTGTTTTAAGTCTCCTTTCCGATTACATTCATAGAAGCAGTCAGAACATTTAAATAATTTTACATTTGTGTGTGTAAGCATGTGTGCTTTAAGATGTCCTTTCTGATTACATTCATAGGAACAGTCAGAACATTTAAATAATTTTACATTTGTGTGTGTAAGCATGTGTGCTTTAAGATGTCCTTTATGATTACATTCATAGGAACAGTCAGAACATTTAAATAGTTTTACATTTGTGTGTGTATTAAGCATGTGTATTTTTAAGTCTCCTTTCCGATTACATTCATAGGAACAGTCAGAACATTTAAATAACTTTTCATTGCTGTGAGTCAGCAAATGACTTTTTAATACTGATTTCAATTTGGATTCATAACTGCAATGAGCGCACTTAAACTTTCTTTTGTTGTGTGTTTTTAAATGAGTCTTCAACTCATCTTTGCTTTTAAAACTAAGATTACAAAATCTGCAACTGAGGTTTTTCAAATGATACTTTTTAATGCTTTGTTGATGCACAGTTGACCTCCGAGGTTTGCTTCTTGAAGTACTTTTCACTTCCAAATCTTTTTCTCCTTCAGCAGCGTTCATGTTAAGACTCTGTGCAAAACAAATGAGAAAGATCATAAGAATGTTGATAAATATTAAAATACTTTTATTAATATTTTCTATTTTAACCCTTTTTACTAAATTTTTAGGTTTTCAAATAATTAGGACAAAAATGGTGTTGTATTTGTCACCTAAAGGGCCATGTCTCTCACAATTTTCTAGAGAAAATAAATTCACCATCTAAGTTTTCTTAAGATTTCTGAAGATACCTTTTGTTGTAACTAAATATTTAAATGTTGACAATGTAAACGAGCCCATTATTGTAGCTGTCATTTGTGTTTAAACTTTTCAAATAATTTTGACATTTATTTTAACAAATCTGTTAAAATATAACCTAATTTTCAATTTTTTAAAAATAAATTGTTTTCATAAAATTTAAATAAAAATAATAAGGTAAATAATAATAATAATAATAATAATAATAATAATAATAATAATAATAATAATAATAATAATAATAGTAATAATAGGCTTTATTATATTTTTTTTTCGGGGGGGGGGGGGGCTTATACATTCTCTTGCAAGTATCAGTTAAATATTTTGAGAACACAACTGCCATGTTAAAAACATCTACAGTGGCTCAAATGGTAGAGTGATCGACTCACGTGCTTGAGAGAGCGCGGTTCGATCACACTTGGGGATCCTAGGTATATACTATCTAGAAAAGTTCCTCTCCTCGAACAGGGCAATGCTCGTGAGATGTGAACTTATTAAAAAATTTGAAAAATGTTAAATAAGAATCGGCCAACTAAAAAATCTATTATTTTGGTATATTATTGGAAAACTCACTCTATTGTGCAAATCTTAAGATGCTCTAAAAATGGTCAAAAAATGATCTTACAAATATAGTTTCATCCAAATTTTATGGATGAGTTACGACGAACAGAATAGAAAGTTCATTTTTTAAGAGAAAGATATTTGAAATCTGGCAGAAGGAATTCTGATCTTGATAGAATTTAGATGAAACTTATAACTCAGATTTTTTTGTATTTTGATTTATTAGAATTATTAAAGATAGTTCAATAAGCAGTTTTTTGATTCTACAAAAATGAAAACTATCAGAT
>SEYY01001240.1:10665-40051 GCA_009176605.1 Armadillidium nasatum
TATCGAAAGCATCATAATCTTCCTTGTCATATATATCTCCTCTGCAAGATGAAGAATATTTAATTTTTATAAAGTGTTTAAATAATTTCTTTTCTTTATTTATTCATTTATGATATAATATATAAATGAAGAATAAAATTGGCAATTCTAATAATAAATCGAATTATTTTTTTTAATCTTCTGTCATTAATTATTCTGCAAATATTAGAAATGAAAGTGAGCAAAATATATCATGATAATCAACAATAATTAATCATGATTCAACAATAATTGCTTTAAATCGGCAATATTAGAAATATAAATCGGCAAAAATAATCATGACAGTCAACAACCATTACAATAAACTGACAATTAGAAACAAAAATCAACATAACTAATCATGACAATGAACAATAACCGCACTAAATCATCATAACAAATAAAGTCCAGTAAACTTAATAATCAGTTGACAAATTTTTACAGTAAATTGTCAATGTTAGAAATGAAAATCGTCAAAAGAAATCATGCCAATTATAAATATGGAAAACGAAAATCGTTACCGAATATTTAATCATAAAATTTATAAAATGATTGCCATATTTCTTTAATTATTAGAATTAAAAATCGGAAACAACTGTATATTTCGAGGAAATTGATAAAAAAAAATCGAGGAAATTAATAATAAAAATAATTGGGGAAATTGATAATAAAAATAATCATGGAAATTAATAATATAAATAATCGAGGTAATTAATAAAAAAAATTTTCGGCGAAATTAATTTTTAAAATAATCGGGGAAATTAATTATAAATAAAAAAAAATAAAAAAAAAAAAAAAATTAAAAAAAACTAATTAAAAAAAAAAAAAAAATTTAAAAAAATTATAAAAAATGTCAGTTCGTGTGACTTTTAATAAATAATAAATTTAATAATTAATAATAATAATAATTTTAATAAATAATTCCAAATTTAAGAGCCTGATACTTTTGAACTTACACCTAATTTTGTACCATCCCCAACCTTCCCCAAAAAGCCCTAAAGAAGAAGAAAACAGCCCAGTTGTTGTTAGAGGATGAAAATTTAAGAAAATAGATTCTAATTTTTTCGCTACTACCTATATGTAACAACTATATTTTTAGTGGTTGTTATTGGAAAAATTGTCCATAAATTTTGTTATACTGACCATAACTAAAACTATTTTTTTACTCCTTTCCCATGGGAATTTCATCTGTACTGGGAGTATAAAGTTGAAAGTGGACTTCAAGAAGTATACTATATACTTATCCACCTGGGATCACCATCATTTTGCTTATATTCCGATCAATCAAAAGGCTTCTAGCTCTTGAAGGGGGATAGTGGATGAGGCGGCAAGATAAAATCAAGGAAACAAAATTTGGTAAGTGGGTCTGAAGTATCAGGCTTTTCTTTTATCATTTTCTTGATTATCCTTTTATACTTTTATAAAGGATTGCCAATATAGGCGAGTTTCCCATTTTTATATTTAATTTTTAGTTTTCAGTTTAATCATTTGGCCATATTTGGTTTTTTGTCTGCAAGTCACAAGACTGACATATTTGAAGTTGTTTACATTGTGAGTTTATTTAGTTTATAACTGAAATTCTTTAATATTTGCATTTTTGTTTAAAGACTGGAAAGCCAGCCTAAATATAACTTCCATTTTTTTTCAGTTTGGGCTGGTTTTTGCTTTTGCCGTGTTCATGGAGCTTTTGGCTTGGAGTTAATAAATTTGTTATTAATTTATTTTATTTGTAATTTTAGAAATGTACAATTTAATGAAGAGTAAAAGTAATATTTTTTTTTCTCTTTTAATTCACATTTCCCAAAGTCAAAAAACTTGCGGTATTAAAATCTTAAAATTTTGCAATATTAATATTTATAAATTACTTAAATATTTTTTGTATGTGGAACACACTAAATATTTTTGTTTTTATTTTTCTATTTTCATTTATTTTATTTCTCCTTTTAGTTGGTATAAAAATTTGAATTACTCTTATCCATCAATTTCATTGCATGCTGAATTGCTAAATCTCCTTTTGAATCTAATATCTTTCCTATACTTGCAATTTGGGCCCAGACCTCATATTCCAGTTAAATCTAATAATATAATGATCACTAGCTCCTAAAGTCTCCCCAACTTTGATATCATTCACCATATTCTCATCATTTGTTAATATTAAATCTAACAATGCTGCATGCCTTGTCAATTCTTGAACCATCTGACTCAAAAAGTTGTATAGTATACAATTTACAAATACTGAACTTCTATTAACTATACTACTCAAAGTATTCCACTCAATGTCTGGAAAATTAAAATCACCCATAATGACTACCCCTTTTACATTATTTTCACATGCTACCTTGATTTCCTTCACCATTTCTTCATCTAATACTTGACTCTGATCAGGAGCTCTATAAAATGCTCCTATCCTGTATGATTTATTATACATAAGAATATCTACCCACAGAGATTCCACATCCTGATTTGTTTTAATGTCAGCTACTAACACTGATTCAATATTGCTTTGGCTCATGATAAAGGAAGTGAGGTTTGGGATTAGAGAGAAAAATTATGAAATATCCATAGTAAGATTTTATTTTCAAATAAGTAAAGAATGTCCTGTACACTACAGTAATAGTTGGGATGTTAGGGTAAATGCTTAAATTTTTATATTATTTAAATTAAAAAATATTAATTAAACTTAGTGGAGATTTTCTACTCTATTTGATGCTGTATTTTATACAATGACCCCCACTGTTATAATCATGTTACATAACCATGTAGAGTTGTGACAGACCAAGCAAGTTAACAACTACCATCCACCTGCTCATTAAACTTCAGCTTCAGGTACCCTGACAGAAGGCGATTATTTTTCTGGTAGGTGAATTGAGGTGAACCAAAAGATAGTATAAGTGTTTTCATTTTAAAATATTTTTCTTAAAAGAAGAAAAATTGTATTTGAGGGTTGTAGTCTGAATTTGAAAGTGAGATTGAAATTATCCCAGCTTTGAAGGGGTTTTATGTTAACCAGTAACCCTTATTAATCACCAAAGATCTTAAATTAAGTGTTTATTAAAAACTTACTCATTGAAAAAGTACTTTAGTTAAATGGTCTAAAGTGCCTTTTTTTATGTTTTATAAATGTTATAAATGAATACAGATGTGTCATAGCAATGTATTATAAATGTCATTTTTTTTTTTTTTTACAGAACGCCACCACTCACGGGCAGAGCCCTTTTCAAATGGCCTGATAACGAGCACATTGCACGAGTAAAGTTAAAAGTGAGGTTGACAATTACCTTACATTGGTTACTGAATTAAAAATTTTCAAATAGTAGTTGAAATCAAGGTGTTTTTATTGGATACGTTTGAATTTTGAACAAATTTGCAAACCAATTTACGGTATTAGGAGTACCTATAATAGTGGTATTTTATTGAACTTTATAATAAATTTATAATATTTGTTTTAAATATTTAATTTGATGATAAATTTTTTTTATTTTAGACTTTTGATTCATCATGAGAAAAAACAAAAAAGGAAGAATTGAATCACAATTCAAAAAGTAAAAAACTTTAAAACAAAGTTTTAAACCAAAGTTCCGAACTTATCTAAAATGCTTGCAAATACAATGGAAGAATTCAATTTTGGCTTAACTGGAAGAGAATTTATTCACCAAACTTATAAATTCAAAGTTTCCTTTAGTCATTTTGAAGAAGTTGAGTGATAGGGAGTTAAAGGTACTTTTTTTTAATGTTCGTATGATTCAAATAAGGTATTGGATTCTTAAATTATTTTTATTATCAGGATGGGGAGTCAATTTTCTCTCTCTCCAAATTATATTAGTTTCTGTAGCCCCGAATAAATGATTAGAGGTTGATATTAAGTATTCCTAAGTACTTTTAAGATTTTATTTCCAATAAGTTAATAATTTTTTTTATTGTTTTGCTAGTTTTATGTTAAAATATAAATATTTACTGAGAATTTTCAATAATACATGAATGTAGTGACCGACCGGGGCTGGGGTCACCCAAATTTGGCCGGGGCCGGGGTTGCCTAAAATTTGTATAGAGGTCAAAAGCATTGAAATTTTACTTTAAAAAAATTAGATTTAAATTTAATTGATTTTTATTTAATTATAAGAAAGGCGTAGAAAAGCCAACATTCATTTATATTAATGATTATAGCATTTTCTCTGAAAAAAAAAAAAAAAAAAAAAAAAAAAAAAAAAAAAAAAAGTACAAAAATTTAAAAAAAAAAAAAAAAAATTTATTCATTTTTTTTTAACATTTACATTTACACTAGGTAAAGTTTGAAAAAATGTAAGATATAAAATTATCAATATAACCTGTATTTATACATATCATTGTTATTTTATTGCTATGTATCAAACTTGTATCAATTAGCTACATTATTTCAAAATTATTATTTTGTTTCATACTTTCAGTCAATATAGTTAAAAGATCAGCTTCAGCAGTATGGGAGTACTTTACAATGTTTCAGGATAGGCTCGAAATAGCTAAATGTAGCATCTGCAGTCAGAAAATTAGAAGAGGACCTCCGGGTGCTACAAGTAAAAATTTTCAACTAAATCTTATGGGGTATCTAAAATCAAAACACAAAGATGAACATTCACTAGCAGAAAAGGAGCGGTCAAAAGAAACAGAAAAAAAGAGAAAATTTTTAAAAAGCAAGAAGAAGAATCTTAATTTTCTTATATTTTGTTTGAAAAATTTTTTTTATTTGATTGATTGAGCTGAAATTTTCAGGGTATATGCATTTTTTTTTTTACAAAGTTCTGAGTTGATTTCGAGCATTTTTCTGAGTCTATAACGGTTTGAAAGTTATTTGGACACAAAGTTAAACAAAAAATGAATAGCGTGGTCAAACCACTGGTCCACATGAGCTGAAAAAAAAAATTTATTTAAAAAATAAAATTTTTATTTTTGGATATTGTTTTGAGGAGGAGCAGGGAAACATATATATATATATATATATATATATATATATATATATATATATATATATATATATATATATATATATATATATATATATATATATATATATATATATATATATATATATATATATATATATATATATATATATATATATATATATATATATATATATATATATGTATGTGTGTGTGTGTGTGTGCAACGATGTTATTTGCTCTCGTGTCTCTAATTTGGAGTCTTCTGAATTCTCTACTTTATGACTTAAGCTCTCTTGCAATTCTACTACTAAATTTATTTGTTCTGTCTATTTATCTCCTAATTCTGTTGAATATCCAAACTTCTTCGACTATTTAAGCTCCAAAATAGAGCACATTCTTTCTTCTCCTTCCTCCGAAATCATCATTTTAGGTGATTTCAATGTTCACCACCGCCAATGGCTTTTATCTAGTTCTCATGATCCAGCCGGTGAACTCGCCTACAACTTTTCTATCCAGAACAACCTTGAGCAGTTGGTGCAACTCCCTACCCATATCCCTGACCCCTTGCTGAGGAACCCAACATACTTGATCTTTTCCTTACTTCTTATCATTCTCCTTATACTGCTAAACTCTTTCCTCCTTCTGGGTTCATCAGATCACCTTCGTATCTCCGTATCTTGTTCTGTCTCTTCAAGTCTTCCGCAAGAACGGCCCCCGCCTTCGGCGAGGAGACGTTTCTGACACTCCGGTGCTGCTAGTTGGTCTGACTTGCGGTTGTACTTCTTTGAAATCCCATGGAATGATTATTACTTTGGTGGGAGGGGTCCCTCGAAGTTTGCTCAGCGTATAACCGAGGTGATTCTCTCTGGCATGGAGGCGTACATTCCATATTCTTTCCCTTCCACTAAACCTAATAAACCTTGGTTTAATTCTGCTTATTCTCCGGCTATCCGCCGTAGGGATGCTACCTTCAGAGATTACCGTCGTCTTCAAACTCCTGAAACTCATTCAATTTATATTTCACCCCGGAATCGTGCAAAATCTATTCTTCTTTTCTCCGCCAAAAATGCAATAATCTTTCTGGCTCCTCTTCCTCTTGCCCTTTCTGGCATTTTGCAAAAAATGTCAACTCTAACTTTGCTTCTTCCTCTTTCCCTCCTCTAGTTTATTCTGATACCACAACTGCCAGTTTACTTTCTACTAAGGCTGAACTCTTCACTCATACTTTTGCCTCTAACTCTACCTTAGACGATTCAGTAGCTATTCCTCCTCCTTCACCCCCTCCAACTCATTTATGCCTAACATTGTAATTTCATCTAAAGATGCCATTTCTGCTCTCTCTGAGCTTAACACTAAGAAGGCGTATAGTCTTGATGATATTCCTCCTACGGTTCTCAAAACTTGTGCTTCCGAGCTTGCATCCTGCCTTGGTAAACTATTTCGTCTTTGCCTTTCTACTTCGACATTCCCTTTTTGCTGGAAACGTGCGCTCATTCAGCCTGTGCCGAAGAAGAGGGACCCCTCTCAACCCTCTGACTATCGTCCTATTTCTTTAACCTCCGTTCTTTCTAAAATTATCGAATCTATCATTAACAGGAAAATTTGGAAACACTTTATTCTTCTAATCTTATCACTGATCGCCAGTATGGCTTTCGTAAAGAACGTTCTACTAGTGATCTTTCCCTACTTTCTGACTCTTAGTCCTCCGCTCTTCGGTGTTTCGGTGAATTTTTCGCTGTTGCGCTAAACATATTGAAAGCCTTCGATAGAGTCTGGCACAAAGCTTTAATTTTCAAACTTCCCTCTTTCGGAATCTATCCTTCTCCCTAATTCCCTTTCCTGTCGTTCATTAGCAGCTGTTGTAGACGGCCACCGTTCTTCCTTTAAATCTATAAATAATGGTGTTGACCAAGGATCTGTCGTATCTTCAACTCTTTTTCTAATTTTCATCAATGATCTTCTCTCTATAACTTCGTCTCCTATACACCCCTATGCCGATGACTCCACCCTTCATTACTCCTTTCAATTTGAAAGACATCCCTCCCAACAACAGTTGATAGATTCAAGCAACTGACCTCTGATCTTTCTCGTATTTCAAATTGGGGCAGAGAAAACATGGTCGTTTTCAATGCCTCAAAAACTCAATTCCTCCATCTTTCTACTCGACACAATCTTCCACACAACTATGATATCTTCTTCGAAAACACTCAACTCAAACCTTCATCTGTCGTCAATATTCTAGGTGTTTCTTTTTCTCGTGATCTTTCTTGGAAAGATCACATTATTTCTCTCTCTAAACAAGCTTCTAAGAGGTTGGGTGTTCTGAGGCGCCTTCAGAAGTACTTCACGCCAGCCCAGTTGCTTGCTCTGTATAGAGGTGTTGTTCGCCCCTATATGGAGTACGCCTCTCACATCTGGGGTGGTTCCACACATACAGCTATTCTCAAAAAGGTGGAGTCTAGGGCCTTTCGTCTTATAAACTCTTTTGCTCTACTAACTCTCTCCAATCTCTTCCCGTCGAAATGTTGCGTCACTTTCTCTATACTATCGCTATTACAACGGACATTGCTCTTCTGAACTCTCACGTCGCATGCCTCCTCCATTGAGAAGTCCTCGTGCGACACGACTTTCTACAGAGTCTCATCCTTTCTCTGTCCAACTCTCTGACTTAACCGCTATGCTCAATCTTACATGTATTCTACTGGTAAAGTCTGGAACATCCTCCCTTTATCTGTTTTCCCAACTTCCTTTGACTTGCATTTTTAAGGGCCGTGTGTCGGGTCACGTCGGCCATTAGCGACCAGATTCAGAATGTTTCCCAATTCTGGTGGAATTTGGTGGGCTTCCGGCCTTTGCCCACCAGAGGAAACAAAAAAAATATATATATATATATATATATATATATATATATATATATATATATATATATATATATATATATATATATATATATATATATATATATATATATATATATATATATATATATATATATATATATATATATATATATATATATATTATTAAATGCTATTTGTTTGAAGCGAGATATAGATAGCCTCCCAAACTTTGGGAATTTTTGAAATTTGGCAAATAATGGACCGTCTTGAAGGCTGTATCTCGAAACCAACGAATCGCATTGAATAAAATATAGAGAGGAATTTATAGCCCCATCCCTCCTCTATACACCCACCAAAAAAAATGCTATAGTTGTAGTTTTTTGTTTTAATTTTTTTTGTCCAAAAAGGTGGATTAAGAAAAAAAAAAAAAAAATTCGATAGTTGTTCAGTTTTGGGCTTATAATATTTTTTCTATAACTCTGGGAACAAAAGTCTGTTACAAGTTTTTGTTGCCAATAGAATTCTGAATATACAGTACAAATTTCAGGTCATTCCAAAAAGTGGTTTGGCCCCGCCATTCATTTGAAAATTGTCAAATTTCCAAAAAGGAAAAAAAAAAAAAAACTTTTTAATAGTTATAGACTCAGAAAAACGATAGAAATAGACTTTTTTTTCACCGGGGAAAAAAGCTATATATATACTGAAAATTTTCAGGAGAATCGGCTGAAAATTTTCTTTTTTTAAAATTGGATTGTCCCCTCAAGTATAATTAGCCATTTTAACCCCGGCCGGCAAACCCCGGTTTTCCCAGATTTTTAGCCGGGGCCGGGGCCCCGGTCGGTTCCTACATGAATGGTTCCAATAAAGATTTCTCAAATCAAACTTACACTTTTAGCATCCACAAAACTGACCCCAATGTCATTATCAAATATCCTGATCAAAGTCTCATTTTCAACTGGGTCAATTATTATTGTTAATTTCATTTATATGCTAATTAAATACACTGCTATTTACGTTATTATAAATTCATTGTAAGAATTATATTTATCATTGCTTCCAGTAATATATTTTCCAATGTATTTAAAATTAATTTTCCTCTCTTCACAGAAATACGGAGGAATTCAAGTGAATGAAAAGTTTGAACAAACCTTTCCTTCGGTAACCAATGGACCAGAAATTGAAGATAACAATAATCGCAGTTCAGAAGTTGGAATGAAGTTTGTAGAAATGTTAAAATTTTTACGTGTCTTGAATGTAATAAGAAATGCAAAACGATTGGAGGCTTGAAACAGCATAGTTCTAAATTTCATTCTGGCACCAAGCTACTCACGTGCTCCAAGTGCAGTTTCGAAAGTTATTCTGAATATATTTTTGATTGTCACATATTAATACACAGCGATAAAAAAATTTATCCATGTTGTAAATGTGATAAGAAATTTAGTTGTAAAAGAAATTTACGAAGACACATGTTGGTACACAGTGATAAAAAAAATTATCCATGTTGTAAATGTGATAAGAAATTTAGTCGTAAAAGTTATTTACAAAGACACATGTTGGTACACAGCGATAAAAAGTTTTATAAATGCAATGAATGCGGTCATGAATTTAAACAAAAAGGAAATCTGAAGAGTCATATGCTTGTACATTCTGGTATAAAATGGTTTAAATGTTTAGATTGTAATTATGAATGTTCGTTTAAAAGTGACTTAAAACGACACTCATTGAGACATGGCAAGGAAACCTTAAAATGTAGTGAATGTGACTATGAATGTAAGCATAAATCTACTTTAGAGTTACATATGACAAAGCACAAAGGTGAATTGCTTAAATGTTCAGACTGTAGCTATCAAACACACTTTAAAATACATCTTAAGCGTCATGTTCTTACTCACACTGATATAAAATTGTTTACTTGTTCTGAGTGCTGTTACGAATGTAATGATAATTCTAGCCTGAAACGTCATTTATTAGCCCATAAAAATATAAAACAGTTTAAATGTAATGAATGTGGTTCTGAATTTAATAGAAATGAACACTTAAAAAGGCATATGTTAAGGCATAGTGGAACAAAATTGTTCAAATGTTCTGACTGCAGTTATAAATGTTCTCGAAAAGATGCCCTAAGAGTTCACATGGCATTACACAGTAATGAATATCCATATAAATGTTCTTTGTGCAGTTTTGCTGGCAAGCGAAAGGTGGATTTAAATTATCATGTTCAAATGCACAATAAAAGCAAGTTATTTAGGTGTTTGGAGTGCAGGTATTCTACAAATCGCAGATCTGATTTAAAAAGACATATTTTAATACACCGTGATGAAAATTCACCCTCATATTAAAATTTAAATTGTTTCTCTTTGTAATTTGAATGTTTTAAATTATCAAATATATGATCTAAAAAAAGTGATTAAATGTTTGTGTTTTACATATTGTTGTTTTTATGATTGTTGCAAAAGTTTACTACCCTCCAAAAGCTAATTAATTTTCATTCCCAGATGGTCATTGTTTAATTAATTAAAGTAATTCCTTTATATTTAAAAGTAAGAAAATGTATTTTCGTGATAGATATGAAAAAAGTCATAAAAATTGTTTGTCATTTACGATAAAAATGAATTTAAAACTATGAAATGACTATAGAATATTAATCTACAGCTTATATTGTGATAAATTACATTCCAGTAAATTAATACTTTTTGTTGTTAATAATAATTAATTGCTTTATTTTTAATATTAATATTTTTTTGTAATTTTTACTTTGTAGTATTGTTATTGCATTTATTATTATTATTATTATTATTATTATTTTAGAACTGTACTGTGATCACTAAATTGATTATAGAAGCTATTAATAATCTTCTTCTTCTTCCACTCCCAGTCCCAGGAAGGGTTTTCGTCATTTCAGTGGGAGTAGCATCTTCCATGTGGTTCCCACATTGTTTTTAGAGTTCTTTAGAAGATATGTTTATCGGATCCTTCGTGACCAGTGCTAGTCCTAAAGTTTTACAAATGATGAAAATGAAGGACTTGGTTGCTAGTCATGACTCCCTAACAGGTCTTACTTTCCTCACAAGATCAGATTCTGTGGAATTACCCAAACTCGGCTTTAAATAATTAATAATTAAATGAAATTGATAAATAATCTTAGGCAACGACATCCAAGCGCGAATCTTGTTATTCATAATGTTAAAGAAGATTTATAATGTTCACCTTCAATGTTTCTCAATTAACACTTCTTATTCTTTCCTTATTTTTATCATCTCTTTCAACCAGTTCACACCTTAATTCTTCATTCCCACCATAACAAACATCATATGCGTGCATACATAATGATTCCAATTAGTTTTTCTTTTTTATCTACATGGATAATGTGTAGAGCCATTTTTGCGTATTTCTACCCCCTGTTTCCTATATCATGTCCAGTTTATTGTACCAAGACATTGCATCTTTCTTAGACCATATTCCAATTTCTTCAATCTCCATAAATTTTTTGGTCATAGCCTCTTTTGGGGGGGGTTTAATATATATATTTTCCTATTTATTTGATTATGTAGCTAAGCTGTTATTATTGATAAGTAGATTTACGAATCCATACATAATATTTTGTCACAGACATAAATTTCAGTGTTCTGGAGAACATGTTGGTGCGTTTTTTTTTTTTTTTTTTTTTTTTAATCCAAGTTGCTTTCTTCATTCTCTACTAGTCTTGCATTGCATCTTTTCTCTCCTTCCTTTATTTTTCTTGTTGTTATTCACCTAGTTGATATATCCTGTCCCAGATATTCTTGCTCTTCAAATACTGCATTTTATTTCCAACTCTCCAATTCATTGTCAAATTTAAGTAACAATATTTGTTCATCTCTTTTGTAATTTATATATTTTCAAAATCTCCGAAGTCTATCCACATATTCTAACATGTTTGAATATCTTCTACGTTATAACTATCACTTGCATTGTATTCATGGCGAAGTTTTCATTTTTTTTTTGGATAATGCTAATAGAACGTTGAGTTTCTTTTTATCCTTACATATACATTAAAACATATCCTTTCTTGCGTAATATTTAGCAATATGTTTCTCTTTCCCACACTTGAAGTACATATATTCTGTTTTTTTCATTTACTCTACTTGGTTATATGTTCTAATCCTCATTTGTAGTACCGAAACTCTGTTTTATTCCTAGTTTCACACAGCCAATCATCCTCATTTCCATGTAATTAATCCTTCCCTTCATTCTGAATAATCCTTTAAAGTGTTTTTTGTTTCACTTCTTCATATCCATATTCTTCCAACCGAGGTTAAGAACGATGTGAAAGTCCTCTTTCTTTAAATTAACTTGATAAGAGTAAAGTTTTCCTTTTAGGTCTTTACTCCTTTGCGCCTCCTCCTGCAGTATCATATCTTTATATACCTTTTCGGTAACTACGCTCCACTGCCACTTTAAAATATTTAAGACTGTAGAAAACTACTTTGTACTGATAACAAAACAATATATATATATATAGATATATATATATATATATATATATATATATATATATATATATATATATATATATATATATATATATATATATATATATATATATATATATATATATATATATATATATATATATATATATATATATATATATATGGTACTGATTTTGTTTGTGCCTTATTATCTGTGTGGTTTGATATAATAAAGTATTTTAATTAATATTATTGATATATTAAAATAAATTGTTAATTTGTTGCAGTGAGTTTGATTGCCTTGTAATTTTATACTCTACACCATGTTCCGCATGATGAAAACTTTTCATATTCCTGCCACCGTACGTGGGAAGAGAGAGAGAGCGAGAGAAAAAAAAAAAGTGTTTAAAAAAGGGTTCCCAGCCTCTAGAACCAAACAAAGAATTATTTTTCATTTGTTCTGACTGCGTCGAAATAACCATACTTTATCGACCAGAAGTTACTTAGAAGAAGTTTCAGTAATTTCCTATACTAAACATTTATTGTTGAAAGTGATTTAAAAGAACCAATGTAAAAATTTTATTGTTTCACAGATTATATTTAGAATTTAATTAAAAGACCTCGCTCGAAAATTTTGTTCCTCTTGAATTTGTTGAAATACAATGAGTTTTAAATGTTAAATTCAAAAAGTTTCTAAAAATATTTTCTTCGGTTCCTAAAATTTTTCTCATTTCTAAATAACAATCTGGATTCACTTCGTGCATTCAATCTCTTATCTGTATGTATCATTCATTACTATTATTATATATTATATATATATATATATATATATATATATATATATATATATATATATATATATATATATATATATATATATATATATATAATATATATATATATATATAATATTATATATTATATATCGCGATTTTTTAACTGGTTTTTAATATTTTAATTCAATAAATAGATGTAATGTAAAAGTTTTCTTTTGAAATATCCAAAATCTCCTTAATCTTATTTTAAAAATAAAAAAAAAATGGCAAAGGGACAATGAAGTTATTGTATTTCGAAAGTCTAGGCTCAAGCAGAGTATGCCAACCTAGCGATTTATCAACATTGGTGGATGCTAAGCCAGTCTTTCAAGCAATTTTATTTCTAAGAAGGTTTGCAAATGTGGGTAAGAATTTTTACCATGTGTATTTCAAGTTTAGGTGTGTATAACCAAATTCCAGTTCTTAAACAAGATAATTTACTAAAACGTATAGAATGTAATCGGGATATTTCCTCTATAATTTGATAAGTTTCATTCCTAAACGGATTTTTAAAAGGTATTTTGAAATGGCAAAAGATATTGTTCTAATCAAATTACACAACAGTAAAATGGTCATAGTGGGTTGGATTGAACATTGATTTTGGGAGATTAATTAATGTTCAATGAACATATTTTTTTAAATGATGTTAATGTCTTCACATGACAAAAGAAAGAAAAAATTTTATTAGGATGGGGGCAATATATAAATCAACTTCCAATATTTTCCACCATATTGGCTTTGAATTCTAGGCTAAATATTCACCACCACAGTACTATAAAATACTTTTAAAAATATGGTTTACCTAATAGTTTTCTTTAAAATTTAAATACAGTGAAATAGTTCTACTCAGTGCTGTGATTTTTATATGAATAAAACCATAAAAATCACCAACCCTAAGTTATTTTACCTTACTGGTTATTCATATCGATTTTTATCTTAATTCTTATAACAGCTGAATTTCACTTTTAATCCTAAAAAGTATGGTACCCTTTTTTCCCCGAATCTAATGTTGGTGATTTTTATTTTATTTTATACAATATTACTTTTTAAAAGTAAAAATTTTGTTTTAGGTCTTAATTCCAAAATAATGCCCTAAAAACTGAAAGACCAATTTGTTTTTCCACCCACACTTTTACTATTTTTCATAAATTGTAACAAATTTCGCCTATCTTAATTGAGAACAAAAACCCAGCTGGCTTCGTTATAATAAACTATTACCCTTGGAGCTTTACCAGCCAAACCTACAGAACTAATAGGTCGCACTGATCTTAGTTATGGAGACAAGAGTATTTGTGGAGTTGATGTATGTAACTCGACACTTATTCAAAATAAAAAACTGGAATTTTATTTTTAATAAAAACTTAAAACAGAGAACACGAAAAGCAAAGTAAAAAAAAATTTAAATATATTAAAAATCTATTTTTAAAATAAAAGTAGCCTGTATTCACTCAACTTACTTATACTTTTTAATTTAATTTTAATGGAATACTATTTAATTGTAATAAACCAATTACGTATGTAAGGATTAGTCATCTAGTACCAACTTATTTTAAAAGTTCCTTCCTGCTCCAATTCTTTAAATGGTTATTTATACTTATTTCCTTGCACAAATATTCAGTTCATTCATCTCATTATCTCCTAACAGATTATTCAACATCTTTATCAATCTCTGCTTCCTCAGGGTACGTAGATTAGTAATCTCTTTTCTTTTTGATAATTGATGTAGTGTCTGGTTTATTTATTTCGTGCAAATATACCCACTGTTTTGATGCTTATGCAAGTGTCTTTTTAAACTTTCTTTCCGATTACTTTCATAATTACACTCTGAACATTTAAACAACTTTATATTTTCATGATTTAGCAAATGAATTTTAAATTCTACTTTATAATTACTTCCGTAGCTGCATTTTGAGCATCTGAACAATTTTGTATTGCTGTGAATTAACAAATGTTTTTTTAAACTTCCTTTAAAAATACTCGCATAACTGCAAAAATTACACTTAAACTTTTGGTAATGTGTCTTTAAATGGCTTTGCAATTCATCTTTGTTTTTAAAACTAAAATTACAACGTTTGCAACTCAGGTTTTCAAGATAATACTTTTTAATACTTTCATCTTGAATAAACAAAGTTTCACGTTTGCTTCCTCTTGAAGTAATTTTCCTTTTCGAACCCTTTTCTTTTTCACTAACATCGATAAAGAGTGTCTGCATATATATATATATATATATATATATATATATATATATATATATATATATATATATATATATATATATATATATATATATATATATATATATATATATATATATATATATATATATATATATATATATATATATATATATATATATATATATATATATATATATATATATATATATATATATATATATATATATATATATATATATATATATATATATATATATATATATATATATATACCTTTTTTTTTTTTTTTACCTTCTCACCCCCTGACCACCCCCTGTTGAGGCAGCCACACTTCGCTAATGAAGCCTCCCGCCGCAGTCGGTCTCGTCCAGAGATCTTCCAAAGAAGTGATGCCCCAGAAGATTTTGGGGCGACAGTTGGAAGGACAGCGTAATAGAAAGTGTTAAACGGTCTCCGGGGCTCTTTTGCATCTGGTACAAGTGGGAGATGTTGCCTGGTTTAAATTGAATTTGTGTTTGTAATGTTGTAAGTTTGGGTGGTGCCCGCATCTCAATCTTGCTAGTGAGATTTGTAAGTGTCTTGGGAGGTTGTTGAAGTCGGGGTTTATTTCGGGAGGGGGTTCGTTAAGGATGTTGTTTGGAGGTCTGTTGATCATGTATGAATGTGTTAGTTGAGTGTGTATATGTTTGGTTGTTGTGGTATTGGGGGAGGAGGGGAAATGTGATTTAGGATCCGTTTGTAAAAGGCTGCCGGTGGACGATGGAGGTTGTTTTAGTCTTTGTTTGGTAGGTTGGAGGAGAGTTTTGTGACATGGGTGTGTGGGTAGACGGGTTTTTGCATAAAATTGGGTGCCTATCATTTCGAGGTGGTTCCTTATAGGTAGTATCTTGGTTTCGTTATGAAGGTGTTGTTGAGGGGTTGTGGGTGTGCAGCCAGTAATGGTGCGAAGGGCTTTATTTTGTGTTATTTGGAGTGTCGTTAAGTTTTGGTCGGAGAGCAGAGGGTGCCAGATAGGGGAGGCATAGTTGATGGTGGGGCGTATAAATTGTTTGTAGATTGCGATTGAGGTTTGTATGTTGTTGTGTATGTCTGTGTTGGCCACTGTTTTGAGGATGTTGAGTTTTCTGTTTGCGGCTGAGGTGGTATTTTGAATGTGCTTGGAGAAAGTGAGGTGAGTGTCAAATGTTATCTATATATATATATATATATATATATATATATATATATATATATATATATATATATATATATATATATATATATATATATATATATATATATATATATATATATATATATATTAGACGATCGAGCACTCGCCTTGCAAGCGAGAGGTCAAGGGTTTGAGGCCTGGTCGAAGTAGAGAAATTTGAGCAGTTCTCTCTTGCGCATAATATGTATATCTGTGGAATGCTTGCTGCAGGTAGGATCAAAGTCGGCATCCGTGATAGACCTGGCCAGCCAGAGGATGTTTGCCGTCGGCCTGTGAAGTGAAACCATTGGTTCATCCTCGAATGAACCTACTGACAGGGCTAATAACCATTCTTGGGGGGGGGGCGGTTTTTGATTATTAGGGTAATGGCTTTTTTAAAACTCTGTGTTCCAATGCCATAAATCTATGATTTTGATTTAGTGTTTGAAAAAGTTTGCCTAGCAAGCGAGACGGTCGGATTCGAGGCTTTGTCGGAGTATAGAACTAGAATGAGTCCCTTTCCACTTTGCTCCAGCTTACCCGGCTGCTGTAATGAGTTAAAATCTAGCATGGACGATAAGCCTGTCCTAAACCCTTGATACCTAGGGACTAATCTCAAAAAATTTCCACTGATAGGGCTTAAGCCTTAACTGGGGAATATATAAATATATTAGGGATGGAGCATACAAAAATTTTAACTAATACCAATAATTTTAAACCACCTGATACCGATATTATTTTTTTTACTGAACTCATGAAGGTTAAAACAAGATTGAAAATATCAAATGATCATAAAATTTAGATTTTCTGCTCTCTGTAATACACCAAGTTATTTTGTAGTCACATTGCTGAAGAAACTGCTGATAGGTGATGATTTAGGGTTGGCTTTGCATTCGACTCGCCCTAGTGTATGGTCTGTTTTCTTCATTAATTTCTGCAACATTCGCGGTCTTCAATACAATTATCATTTTGTTGAGCACCATCTCTCTTCTTTTAGACCTAACCTCTTAATCTTGACAGAAACTCAGGTAGGTGCTTGAACATTCTGATAGCAAACCATTTTCTGTCTCCTCATATTGTCTTTATCTATCTTCAATTTTCAGCCAAAGGAGGTTGTTATGTATATGAGCGCTACCATTTTCTTTACTCTCGTTTCTCTAATCTGAAGTCTTCTGAATTTTCCACCTTGTGGCTAAAGTTCCTTGCCATTCTTCGTCTAAATTCATTTGTTCTGTTTATTTATCTCCTAATTTACTGACTATAATAAATCCTTTAACTATCTAAACTACAAAACAGAGAACATTCTCTCTTCTCCTTTCTCAGAAATTATCATTTTAGGTGATTTCAATGTTCACCACAGCCAATGACTTTCTTCAAGCTTTCATGATGATACAGAAGGTGAACGTGCCTTTCAATTCTCCATCTAAAATGACCTTGAGTAGTGGGTTCTGCTCCCTACTAGTATCCCTTATCGTCTTTGGAGATAAACCCAACATTCTTGACCTTCTTATCTTTCTCTTTATACTGTCAAACTCTATCCTCCTCTGGGTTCTTCCGAATGCTTTCTTATCACTGTATCCTCTTATATCTTTTCAAATCTACCGCATATTTCGAGGAACGTTTGTGACATTTTGGAGCTCAAGTTGTCAAGCTTTCGGTCGTGCTTCTTTGATCAATCGCGTAATATGGTTTGAAATAATAATAATAATAATAATAATAATAATAATAATAATAATAATAATAATAATAATAATAATAATAATAATGAAAAGTTTTCCACTCAATAACTTGTTATAACTTAGGTAATCAATAAAGGATTTGAATCAACGTACCTTTGAGTGCTGACCACAAGATTTATCGTCAATCATCATCACATTTTCGGATTTTATGACACCAGTGTTAACCAGTCCTTCGTCCTAACACGGATTCCTTCTCTGATTCAGTCAACTCTGACTTTATAGATACATTTTCATCTAACTCTTCAAGTTTTAATGTCTTCTGCTTTTAAAGTGAAGTCTGATTCATTATCACAAAAGATCTGAAATAATAAAGAATCTGATTAATCTTAATGGGATGTAATACAACCAAAATCAAGTCAAAGTGTGATAAAGATCCATGAAGGGAGGTAATCAAGTTTGAAGACAATCAAACAGAAGCCAAACTCTACTCTGGTTAATAGAAGATAGAACTGATTTAAAAAGGTTTGGGCTGATTGTAAATATTAATACTAAAATACATTTCAACATCATCAGATGTTGGAAAAAAATAAGTTGGTGAGTAAATTAGGAAGCCCATAGAGGGACAAAGAAGTCGGAGAAATTTGGAAGTGTTAATAGAATTTAGGACCTGTAGGACTTGCATCATGGAATAGTAAAAGAAATATTTGAAGAAAATATAATTATCATTTTGCAAAATGTTGAAAAATTTTCTTGTCAAAAGATTTTAAATTAAAATATTATAATTGTTGTTTTCAAAAAGTATCAATAGATTAAAACATTTTATAAAAATATTTCTTATAAATTAATGAAGCAGCCTCAACCATAGCATGGTTTGTTTCCTTATTTAAAGTAACTTAAATTCTGACCAAAGGCTGGAGGATTAACAAATAATTTGTGTCACTCTTTCTGTTAGTTATATGGAATGGAAAACTCCATCACAAATTTGCATTTCAGCTGTTGGTAACAAATAAATTTCACACTCCACCTTTACAGCATTGCAGGACGAACCCATGTCATATTATATATATATATATATATATATATATTATATATATATATATATATATATATATATATATATATATATATATATATATATATATATATATATATATATATATATATATATATATATATATATATATATATATATATATATATATATATATATATATGGACAAACCAGGGCTCTGGCCAGAATTACCTAAAATTTGTAAAGAGGTGAAAAGCACTGAAATTTTAGGTTAAGAAAATTAGATGGAAATTTAACTGAGGTTTATTTAATTATAAGGAAGTAGAATTGACAACATTCATTTAAATTAATGATTATATGTATTTTCTCCGAAAAAAAGTTAAGAAAATTACAGATTTTGTATAATAAAAGTTTAAAAAAAGTTCAAAAAAAAAAAAATTTTTTTTTTTTTGATTCATAATAGTGATTCAACAGGTTTACCTAAGTAAGACCCTAAAGTAAAGTTTCAAAAAATGTAAGATATAAAATTATCAATTTAACCTGTATTTATACATATCATTGTTATTTTATTGCTGTGTATCAAATTTGTATCATTTAGCTGCAATATTTCAAAATTATTATTTTGTTTATAATTTCAGTCAATATGGCTAAAAGATCAGCTTCAGCAGTGTGGAAGTACAATGTTTCAGGTTAGGCTCGAAATAGCTAAATGTAACATCTGCAGTCAGGAAATTAGAAGATGATCTTAGGGTGCCCAGAGTAAAAAATTACTTATTTTCTTTGTTCAGTAAAGAGGCAAGATGTTTTATTTTCTTTCTAAATTTGCACCTACTGACACCTCTTTGCCAAGGGAGATAATAAAAATATAATAATAATAATAATAAAAATAATAATAATAAAAATAATAATAATAATAATAATAATAATAATAATAATAATTATAATAATAATAATAATAATAGTAAAATTCTGTAATATTATATATATATATATATATATATATATATATATATATATATATATATATATATATATATATATATATATATATATATATATATATATATATATATATATATATATATATATATACACTAGCAAAAAAGCAGTTTTCAAAAGAACAGAAAAGAAAAAGTAAATATTGAAGAAAAAAAACAAGAAAAAATCTTAATTTTCGTATATTTTGTTCAATAAATTTTTTTATTATTATTATTTGACTAATTGAGCTGAAATTTTCAGGGTATATGCATTTTTTCCCAAAGTTCTGAGTTCGTTTTGAACATTTTTCTGAATCTATAACGATTTGAAAATTATTTGGACCCAAAGTTGAAAAAAAATGAATAGTGGGATCAAACCACTGGTCCATATGAGCTGAAAATTTAACTGAACGATCTTGGCCCCAATTTTTTGATATTACGTGTAGAAAAAAAGTTATAAGCACTTGAAATTTTTTTTGCAAAAATCGTACCTTTCCGGAGGAAAAAAATTGTATTAAAAAAAAAAAAAAAAAAAAAAAAAGGCTACCTACTTATTTTTATTTTATTTTTGGATATTGTTTAGAGGAGGAACAGGGCAACAACTTTTATTAGTGCGTTATTAAAAGCAATTTGTTTGAAACGAAATATAATCTCTCAAACTTTGGGAATTTTTGAAATTTGATCAAAAATGGACTTTTTTTGAGAGGTTATAACTCAAAACCAATGAATCGCATCAAATAATATAGAGAAAAATTTGTAGCCCCATCTCTCTTCTCTATACCCACAAAAATTAGAAATGTTTTAGTTTTTTTTATAATTTTTTTTGTCCGAAAAAGTGGATTTAAAAGGAAAAAAAATTTGTTTTTCGATAGATGGTCAGTTCTGGGCCTATAACATTTTTTTAATAAATCTGAGAACAAAAGTCTGTTAAAAGCTTTTGTAGAACATAGAATTCTGAATATACAGTCCAAATTTCAGATCTTTCCAAAAAGTGGTTTGGCCTCGTCATTCCTTTGAAATAGGGACAAATTTCCAAAAAAACTTTTTAACAGTTATTGACTCAGAAAAACGCTAGAATTGGACTTTTCTTTACCAGGAACAAAACCTACACAAAATGAAAATTTCAGGAGAATCGGCTGATAATTAAATTTTTTTTGAAACTGAACTCCCTTAGGTAAAATTTGCCTTTTCAACCCCGGCAGGCAAACCCCGGTTTTCTTTGATTTTTAGCCGGGGCCCCAGTCAGTCCCTAGCCCCATGTAAATATTTTTTAACCTAATCTTTATGGAAGCATCTAAAATCAAAACACAAAGATGAACATTCATTAGCAGAAGAGGAGCGGTCAAAAGAAACAGAAAAGAAAAATTTAGAAAAAAAAAAAAGTTTTTGATTGTTTGATTTAATCCACCATTAATATGTATAATTTGCCATTTTATCCCTGACAGGCAAACCCCAGTTTTTCCTGATTTTTAGCTAGGGTTTGCCAGGGCTGGTGCTACGGTTGGTCCATATATATATATATATATATATATATATATATATATATATATATATATATATATATATATATATATATATATATATATATATATATGTATATATATATATATATATATATATATATATATATATATATATATATATATATATATATATATATATATATATATATATATATATATATATATATATATATATATATATATATATATATATATATATATATATATATATATATATATATATATATATATATATATATATATATATATATATATCTCACCTGAGAATCTTGTTGATGAGGGTCATATTCCAAGTCTAATGCTTCTACTTTTACTTCAGTTTTACATTTGAAATCCATCTTAATATATATTTTAATGAAAATATTCTATAAATGATTAACAAACTGAGAACAGAAAAAGGAAAAAAAAAATAAGAATACCTCTCCAAATTTTCATACTAATTTAGATTTAAAATTAAAACCAAATTCAGAAAGAAATATTTCACCTTTTGGATTAAAATTATTTCTTAAAATCATTCATTGCAAATGATCAGACCATGTAAGAACGTAAGAAAAATCCCAACAAAAAGCCACAAGGGCCAATCAAGACTGTCCCAGTCAAACTAAAGTAGAAAAATTGCTTACCTAAACACATGCAAAATTTATATCCCAGAATATATGGATTAAATATGCAAAGTTAAACCATTGTTTAACATTACAATTCCCAAAGTGAAAGTCAACACATACTCCAACTACAAATGCCAAAACTAAAGCTACGGCACACACAAATCACACACTGCTATTCATTTGATTAGACTATGATCATACATACTGTATGAAGAGTAGCTGTAATAACTAACTACCATTCCTACAAATTGCCTTTGTAATGATATATGATGCAAAAACTATCCACATACTTATCCAATCTTTTCTTAAATTTGGAAGCGATTTCAACAACTTTCTGTGGCAAATGATTACAAAAATTAACTATGCTGAACGGGTAGTTTTAAATTTTCTTATCGTGACCTCTGGTTTCTCTTCCATGTTTTACTAAGAATTTATTGACTTCAATATTATAGAAAATTATAAATATTTTGTAAACTTGTAACATATCCTGTACAAGAAATCACCTTTCTACAGAAAACATTCCTAACTCCTTCCGCCTCTCCTCATAACTCTTACTCTCAAAGCCAGAAATCATTTTTGAGGACCTATGTTACTCTCTTTCCATCATAAATACACATTTTCTTAAATGAGGGGTCTAAAGGCTAATACTATAATAAACCATACTATAATACTGATCTAAAATACCTATTACAGAGTTTACTTATAATTTTCTTGCTTTTGTAATCTACATGGTTTTATTAATTTATTATACCCAAAATCCTGTTTAAAAAAATAAAATAAAAAGAGACTTATTTCCTTACATTTAAGCAATGATTAACCTATTTTAAATAAATACTAAAAATCCTACCCAAATACTGTTCTTGGTACACAGACTTGAGCCAACCTCCATTCATATTATAATTAGAATCTTTATTCAAGTAAATTACATGAATAGCATTACACTTTTCACTATTACTCATAAAAATCATGTCACTTATCCACCCATCCAAGAAGTCGTGCTAGATTACTTTTAGGCTTGATGAATCTGTTGTTACTTCTCACAGACAAAGATACTTTGACATCATCTGCAAACTTGGAAACCTTACATTACATTCATGAGAAGCTGGAATGCATTGCACATATATTTATGTGAATTCGGTAATAGTTTAACTGACAGTTGTGGATTTTTCATACATGACCAAGATGCTGAAACTAGCAACATACCTACGCATTGCAAGTTCAAATGTAATTAAGTGTACAGATTTGAAACTAATAGCATAGCAAATGAGTTTCTATTATGACAAGAATACAAGATCATTGGCATTACAAATATTCAAAAAAAAATTTTGGATTTTATATAGAGAGATGCTGGTTGTTAGGTGTATTTTTACCCTTTAAGTCTAGGTTAGGTCAAGTCAAAATAATTTTTTAGATATAACAAACTAGTTTGACTTAACCTAACCTGGACAAAGGGTAAAACTATGCCTAATGGCCAGTAAATATACCTAACCTACCCAAAAACCACTGCTCGTTTAGTTAGGCATATATATATATATATATATATATATATATATATATATATATATATATATATATATATATATATATATATATATATATATATATATATATATATATATATATATATATAAGGGATGAGTGAAACCAAAATTTTTACTGATACCTAAAAAACATGCCGATACTTGCCAATACTACTACCGATACCGATACTTTATTCATATAAAAAAATTTTACCGATACTGATACCTAAAAATTTCCCCAGTGCTGATACCCGATACCTAAAAAAAAAATGCCAATACTTGGCAATACTGATACTTCACTCCATCCCTAATATATATATATATATATATATATATATATATATATATATATATATATATATATATATATATATATATATATATATATATATATATATATATATATATATATATATATATTCTGCAGGGTATACAAATGTAACTAATTGTCGGAAGGCTTATGATTACCTCCAGAACAAAGATTTTCAATATCAAATGGTTAATCATTGAATTACTTTCATTGACATGGGAACATGCAACTCATAGAAAGATTGTGACATGATGTGAGAGCATGCACACTACTATATATATATATATATATATATATATATATATATATATATATATATATATATATATATATATATATATATATATATATATATATATTATTTATTTTTGATATAATCGCATTTTTGTTTACACTTAATTTAAAATGTTGCAAAAATGAAAGATGCCAATTTGTAAAATAAATTAAACCTATCTTTAATATTCATCTTAAAATGAAAAAGTATAACCTGTTACTAAAGAAGGGAAATTATTACTAAAACTATCAAAATTTAAAATAAAAAATAAAAAAATTTTTTTTTTTTTTATTTAAAATCAATATTTAAAATTTAAATATTTAAAAAAAATAAATATATATATATATATATATATATATATATATATATATATATATATATATATATATATATATATATATATATATATATATATATATATATATATATATATATATAGTCAAGTGCAATATACAAGGAGTTGTCTAGCAATAGCAATTTTTTTAACTGAAATATTCCTTTTTTAGGGTAAATAAAAATAACATGTCAAAACAATTTAATTTCCAATATTGAGCTTCACTCTATATATATATATATATATATATATATATATATATATATATATATATATATATATATATATATATATATATATATATATATATATATATATATATATATATATATATATATATATATAAATATTATTAAATGTCAACTTACCTAACATAATTCAATGAAACATAATATATATATTGAAAAAGCCTAACCTAACTTAGCATGAAACCTAACCTAAGTTTACTTTCTGTTTAAAATTTAATTTATGAATTTATTTTTTAAACAATAAATAACTTTGTATTTATGCGGGTAGAATTGAAAAAAATTTCTTTAGTATTTTGGGGAGATAAAACTCCAAGTATATTGCACTTGTAATTTGTATTTTTGCGGGTAAAATGGAAAAAAATTCCTTTAAAATTTTAGGGCAATAAAACTCCCAATATATTACACTTGTCCCTATATATATATATATATATATATATATATATATATATATATATATATATATATATATATATATATATATATATATATATATATATATATATATTTTTTTTTATTTTTTTTTTTTTTCCCCACAGATATAACATTTGAAATTTCAATAACTACGCTCATGTAACAAACTCGTATCTGTATGCATAGTTCCAGTTGAATGGGCAATGCGTAGGTATATAATTACAGTCGAACTTGCAATGTGCATGTATATTGCTACTTTCAGCAACTTGGTCTTGTACAAAAAAATCAATTATTGTCAGCTAGATAATTACCATGCATTCTTTAAATACCTTTTGCTTTCACAAAATACTTGAATACTAGGGTAAACTTTTTTTTATTTTTATTTTTTTTACTTTTCCACACTTACATATGATACATGCAATGCATCTTAGCATATTTTCTTTTTATATTTTCAATATAATGA
Organism: Armadillidium nasatum; assembly: GCA_009176605.1. Lineage (NCBI taxonomy): Eukaryota > Metazoa > Arthropoda > Malacostraca > Isopoda > Armadillidiidae > Armadillidium > Armadillidium nasatum. The sequence continues at coordinate 36,434 of SEYY01001240.1, forward strand.
AAAATACAGACTCATGGTCATAGACTTAGGTACCTATATAACATTTTTTTTTTTTTTCAAAATCAAAAAATTCTAAAGAAATTGAATGAGACATGATAATTGAAAAGTAAATTGAATACATGTGCATTCTGTTTCAAGTTCAATTTTCAAACAAGAGTACATTGATGAAACAGACAGAATTAAGAAGCTATGATCAATAGGCCAGTGCTGCCTGACGACCATTAATCTCCTATATATAAGTAAATTTAGAAAACAAAATTTTATTATAAGGAAATCATGAGATGAACACTGCACTATTAAAATGTCCCAGCATGAAGAGCAACTTTCAGATGTCTTTGCCTCCAATAATCAACCCCAAGGTCATAAAACTTTAAAAGCACCAAGCCAAAAAACATTGAAAATGGAAGCCTAAAGTTATGTTCTAGTTCTACAATAGGGATGCCGAAAGGGTACCGATATAATCGCTATCGATATTTTTACGATAGTATCGAAAACATTTTGATGATATTTTTAAACCCGATATATCGATATTTTATCCCCAGTATCGAATCAACATTTTTTTTTATTATTATTATTATTATTTCTAGAAATTTTAAATAGTTTTCAGCTCCTTCATAAAATAAATTTTAAGCAAAATTTTTTATTTTTCATGTGCGCGCATGTTGGATGATAAGTAACATTTTGTTTGACTCAGGAAAGGACGGAAGGTCAGATCAGATCATGCATGAAAAGTATATATATATATATATATATATATATATATATATATATATATATATATATATATATATATATATATATATATATATATATATATATATATATATATATATATATATATATATATATGTATATATATATATATATATATATATATATATATATATATATATATATATATATATATATATATATATATATATATATATATATATATATATATATATATATATATATATATATATATATATATATATATATATATATATATATAATTCAAACAATATTTTTTTCAAAACCGATATATAAATAATTTTTAACCAATTATGTCAAGGGAAAAGTCTATGGTCAAGGGCAACTTGAGTTTAAAAAATTATCGATATTTTTTCGTATATCGGCATATCTTCTAATACCTGCCCATACCAGTTTCAAGTAGCCTAAAAGAATAGAGGTGTTGTTCCACAGCAGGATTCTTTAAAGTTCTTGAAGATTGCTAGAGCGAAGTGTTTCATGAATCGTGTTCCAAGATATTTGCTGCAGTAATTTTCTGATCACGGCAGCGAAAATTAAAGATATTAATGGGTGTTCCACGGTCAAGATTCTTCAAGGGATTTGAAGATTCCTGTAGCGAAATGTCACATGAATCGTTCCCCACGAGTATCATTGCAATATTCTGTTCGCGGTCGCGGCATCGAAAACTGAAGATAGAAATTTCTATCTTCAGTTTTCGCTGCCGCGAACAGAAATGGTCACGTGATGCAAATAAACTTGGAGGAGTTAGGCCAATAATCTCTTTTAGAATAAATTCCTTTATAAATATATTTATTCAGATTTGTTTCCAAATTATTACGTATAATTATTTCCGACAATTCAAAATTTAGCTGGTTCCATTGTTTTTTAATCATGACCTCCACCAGGCTTTTAAATTAAGGAATTACTTCAATTAAATGAGTGATTAAATTAGATTTATATATTTACATATGTTTATATAGATCAGCTGTTAATTGGTACAGCGAGGTTTGATTGCGAATTGAGATTTTCACATTGCACATGTCCTATTGACACCACCAAAAAGCAATATTTATTTCCTTTTGCTGTTGTAAGCAATAATGAATTCAGAAGTTTAATTAATAACTGATAATGTTTATTTAAAAAAAAAAAAAAGGATTTCAAGCCTAAATTGTTAAGCTAAAAAAAAATGAACAAAACCTTTTTTTTTTTTTTTTTTTTTAAAATTTTTTTTTTTTTTTTAGGAAATTTTTATTAAAAATATATAATTTATAAGTAGTATCAACTTAAGCCTGTGAAACACGTAAGGGCATATGTTAGATATGAACCAAATATTCATATTCGTATTAGAGAATATTAGCATATTTTTAGTAGTATTTTTAATTTTTATCCGAATACAAAACAAATATTTCATATTTTTTATGAAAAACGCTGAAGCCTCGCAGAGAAACAAGCAGAAAAGTTATTGTTCCTCAAATATAAGTTACCAATTTTAAGATTTGAATACTCAAGTTTTAAAAACTCGTTTCGAAAGGGCGGTGGTTGGAGAAAGAGGTTGCTGGGATGCATTGTATGAGTGGGTCCACGACTCCCATACTGGAAACGTAGTTAATTCTACCACCAAACTCTTAAAACAAATAATGTTGGTGCAATATACAACAGTTAACTTAAAAAAAAATGAATAGAGGTTTTGTTGTTGCTGTTGGCTCTTCGTGTCCTTTTACCCAATTCATATATTTTGTACCTTTTCCATTTACATATTCACCTAATCTTATTATTTCCCTCTTGTGAATTTCATCTATAAGATGTATTCCCATACCCCTTCATTTCTACGCATGTACATTCTAGCCGTATACTAATTTTTCAATTCAGGTTTGTTTGTAAGTAGTAATTTTCTTGCTCATATATTTAATTCATTAATCTCATATTGAAACCAATCAATAATTCCGAATCCGCGTATGTTGGTACAGTGGTATAGCAAGTACCTTGATAGCCTCAATTTTGTTTTTGGTTTTAATTCAGTTTTTATAATTACTTTGTCTGTCTAGATATTCTTTACTTATTCTCTTCTTAATTATTTCGTTCTATGTTGCTTCTGATTCCTATATGCCTAAATATTTGTATGCAACTTCCGGTTCTAATTTTTTTTATCACAGCGTCATAAATAATAATGTTTTCAGCATCCGCTCATCTCCCTTTTTTTAATAACACAAATGCAAATTTTTCAAGCCCTAATTCCTTTCTGATATCATCTGAGAAATTCTTCACCACTTCATGTCTTTCAGTCTCAGTTCTGTCTGGAGAATATCGCCAAAGTTTATAAGATAAACTTTGATATCACTTATATCATTCCCATAAAATAGGATAAGATGAATAGGGTTTTCATTAATTCCATTTTCTTTTTTACTTTAGTTTATCGTTTAATATCATTTTCTCTTATTAAATGGAATTAAATGGTAAACTAAAGTAAAAGAGAAAATGAAACTAAGAGCAACTATATATATATTAGATATATATATATATATATATATAGATATATATATATATATATATATATATATATATATATATATATATATATATATATATATATATATATATATATATATATATATATATATATATATATATATATATATATATATATATATATATATATATATATATATATATATATATATATATATATATATATATATATATATATATATATATATATATATATATATATATATATATATATATATATATATATATATATATATATATATATATATATATATATATATATATATATATATATATATATATATATATATATATATATATATATATATATATATATATATATATATATTATATATATATATATATATATATATATATATA
>SEYY01001241.1:0-54819 GCA_009176605.1 Armadillidium nasatum
TCCTCTTTTCTGAATAGGGTTGAGTTTAAAGCTAAAAGATTAATTACCTGTCCCCTACTTTCTCTCTTGACCCACTATCTCTACGACGTCAGGTTGGGGCTCTATCTCTTTTTTTTATAGGTCCTACAATGGCAGGTGCTCGAGGGAATTGGCCTCTCGCATTTCTCAACCGTTACGTCGTCTTCGTTGCACAAGGTGTGCCCTGGTTTGGTACAAATTTTGCGTGGAGATAGGGAACCCCAGGCTAGCCCGTTGTGGTGCCTCCTTCTTTCCAGCCACCTCTGTTCTGTGGAACCCTCTACCATCTATTTTTTTCCTCCTGTAATTTAATCTTCCACTCTTCAAGGCTTCCGTCTGTGCTTACCTAAGGTATGTGCCTTAGGTGTGTGTTTGAGTGAGTTTCTTCCTTTGTGTGTGCCCCCGCCTTGAAAAAGGCTCTGCCCGTGAGTGGTGGCAATTTGTAAAAAAGAAAAAATGATAAATAAATAAAAACCTTAAAAAAAACTATATACATACAGCACCATGTACATATTTTCTACAGTTATATTACTCAGCTTGTTCAACACCTTCTTTTCTTCAAAAAATATTGAGATAATACGTATACACCAAGGGTGGATCATGGATCTATGTGTGGGGATCAGGTTGAAGGAGATCGGGCTCTCGGCACCTTCTCACCCTTACACCACACACTGAGTACTCTAATATCCCTCAACTTAATCCCCACACGTAGATCCATGAGCCACCCCTGGTGAATAAGTATCATCTCAATATTATATACACACACCCTGGACTCAGTTTCTCCCTCTTAAGCCCTTCGTAAAACCCCTCCTGTTCTCACCTAAGTACATCTACTTTGTTCCGACAGTTCAATGATTAGTTGATAATGTTGCTTTAAGATGATAAGATTTACTATGTACTAAAATTTTTTTTATAAATACAATAAGTATTGTTACAGAACAACGTTGTAGATATTAATTAAACGATAAACACGTGGTTATATGGTAAATGCAAATGAGGCTCACCAAAACCATGAAATATCAGGATTTGTTAGGTTACGAGTTGATCAGTCACGTGGTTATGACTTCATAGGCACATGGTAACCTTTAGAACTTTGGTTATAGTGAATTAAAGGAAATAAGTATGTAAATGTAATGAGTCCAAAACTGCAAATATTAGGAATTGATTGGATAAGATACAAGCAACCACATGGCTATGGCGTCATAGATATGATTATTTTGTTTACGTTCTGGAAATATAAAGGAATGTTAAATATTGGGAAAAAATATATCCAATAACATCACTTAGTTAAGAAAAATAAAATAGTTCCAAGATTTGTAATTCAGTTCAGGACTTAAAAGCAATACTCTCGAAGAAAAGGTATGACATCACAAATATTTATGGCTGACATCACAGTCAAATCATACGATTATAATAACTCGAATACAAAGTAATAAAGAAAATGTATGAATTCACAATATTTACATTCGTATTTGAAAACATGATGATGTTAGGTATTAGTACATATATAGTGATGACTGATTTCACTACAAAGTGGATAACTACTAATATCAGATATGAGGAATAGGGAGTTATAGTGCTACATCACAGGTACAAATCAGGGACAGATACTCTGAGTATACGAATATAATTTGCTATGAGAAAAAATATATATGATAATTTACTATTTTATGTATGGTTACTCAATCGTATTCCCTGCTTTGAAATTTCTCACGAGGTACGTATGCATTTCTGTATAAATAAAATAATTTTAAATTACAAATATGTAAGAGGAAATGTTATGCTATCCATGATGAAAATAGTATGTGTCGATGAGCACAATATCACATGATGATGACGTCATGAATGAAGAAAAAATAAGATGGATGCGATGCTGAAGGTATGTGTTTAAATTTCGAGAATGACTCATAAACAGACAATGTATAGATCTGGGCATTGGTTGTCTATGAATCAAATATCCACGTGGTTATGACGTCACAGAGACGTTTATTTTGTATTTACTTACTATCTAATGTTAAATATTGGGGATAAATGAGTATCTGGCATCTTTATATCGGATATATGTTTATTAAATGAATAAAAGAGACTAGCGAGGGAACTCAGTTTTGTGTACATTTATATATTAAGTGTTTAAATGACAGCCTGATAATTCAAAGTGGAATATATTATAAAATATAAAAGTAGTGTATGGCATCTCATCGCTCAAAACCTTTTGATACATGTCCGTGAAATAATAAAAATTACAGGACACTTATTTGTCGCATATATTTTATTTATATCGTGAGTGTGTATATGTGTATGAGGTTGCTTGGGTATTGTATGTAAATTTTCGCATGTATTGCGTTAAGAAAATTAAGCAACTATGAATAGGAAAGGAAAATGAGAAATTATTTCAATTACAACTATGTGAAGAAGAAGAATGTGGTTAGTTTAGAATATATTGTGAGTGTGAGCGTGTGTGCGGAGTAGAAGAGACCCTATTCGCGTTACATAATGAAATGTTTTAGCTCCTTAAGTAACGATAAATTTTTATTAAATAAATTGTTTTACAAAAATTTTTTTAAAAATTTTATTATTGAAAGTATGAAAATAAATTTTTAAAGTTATAACTTGAAAGAAATATAAAAATGTAATGCGTAATAAGTTTTAAATGTTATAACCTGAAAGAAATATATAAAATGTAATGTGTAATAAGTTTTAAAAAGTTATAGATTGAAGAAATTGGGATGAATATACAAGAATATGTGTATATCATTTTCCTATTAAAGAAATAATCACGAGATGGAAATTGTATGATGTAATATGTAAGTACTAATTAATGCCTTCTTATATATAAAATCATATTATAGTAATGGTTTATTATCTAATAAGAATTTTATTTATAAATGCAATAAGTATTGTTATAGAATGACGTAGTATATATGAAGTGAATTAATACTGTAAAAACGTGATTGTTATTCGTCATCTGAGATGAATCAGAAACATGAAATATCAGGTATTGATGGAAAACTATACAAATATCAGTCACGTGATAATGTTATAGACATAATGCCACATTAGGGTGCAGTGAATTAAAGTAAATAATAGCATATAAATTTAGTGAGTCGCAAACAGGAATTAGATATTGAACTGAGGAAACCACGGGGTAAGGAGACAATCTACGGAGCTAAAAACCACGTGGACAGAGATCGAAGATGACGGATGTTTCTATTGTATTAACTTTCATCAAATAGGAAAGCATGTTAAATATTGAAAAATAAATAGCCCAATGATGTCACTTAGCTTTGGGGAATAAATATTTCCACGAATTGTAATTCATGTCAGGGCTTGAAAGCAAAGCCTTCAAAGAAAAGTTATAACGTCACTAGAATTTATGGTCGTGACGCCATAAACAAAAATTATACGATTATAATAACTCGAATATATAGTAATAAAGAAAATTAAAGTGGTTCAGTGGTAAAGTAAAAGAAGAAATCCAGCTGTTAACTAATAATCTCCGGCATCCGCGATAGGCCTGCCCAAGCCAGCGGTATCCGCCATGGGCCCAAGAAACCCAAGGATCTTCCTCGGAAGATCCTACTGACAGGACGAAAGTCCTACCTGGGGTATGGTAAAAAAAAAAAAAAAAAGAAAATGTATGACGTCACAATACATACATTTCGTATTTATAATAAGATAATAAATATATTTAATATTAAAAAAAATTTCTGTATGATTTTGCTAAAGGTATGTAATGAATGAAAATGTGTTTACTTCAATTTATGAATTCTTATAAATTTCATGTTTTATCTGCGTAGCACATGGGCATTTGAATGTATATGAGGGTATGGATATGTGTTTGTGTGTATGTAAACTAGCCCTCAATCATGTTTAAGTGCTTTACATGATCAGGGTATAAAATATAATAATAAAATTAAAAAATAAAAATAAAATTAAAAGAAAAAGAAAAATACAAAAAAAAAAATAAAAAATAAAAATACAAAAAAAATAAATAAATAAAAAATAAAGAAAATAAAATAAAAAATCGATAAAGTAATAATTCATACGATATAATCGAAGACGTAGGTGTGAATATAAGATTTTAGAGGTAAATTAATGATTCATACGATATATCGATGGAGTAATATAAGGTTCTGTGATACACGAGTGCATGAGAGAAGAAGTAGAAAAGATTCAAAGTCCTGCGACGATGAATTAAATATGGTGTAAAATATTACGTAATAAAGCATTCGATGACGTAATAACAATGAATATATAGTCATTTTTATATAAAGTTATTACGCAATAACTGTGTTTGCATAATTATTATGTAACAATGATAATAATAGAAACATGATAAAGAAATGTATTTGAAGACGTAGTTATACAAAATTATATAAATTATTATGTTTGTAAATGTTCGCATGTATAGCGTTAAAAAAATAAGAAAATATGAATAGAAAAGCAAAGTAAAATATTATTTCAATTATAACTATGTGAAGAAGAAGATTGTTAGTTTAGAATATATTATGTGTGTGTGCATGTGTACGGAGTAGAAGAGTCCTTATTCACATTAAATGATTCATATGTAAATATTACGTAATAACCATAAATACATAGTTGTTACGTAGCAATAGATGAGTATTATACAATCAAAAATTAAAAAAGTCTTCATAGTCGGAAAAGGAAGGGAAAGCGTTGCGCGTGAATAGAACAATTCGCACATTCTAAGGCATGATCCAGTTGGTGTAGTGGTAGCGTTGATGAAATTCAAATCAGAAGGATGAGATTTCAAATCCTATCTTTGGTTGACCGAAGTTTTAAGAGCTCGTATACTTCCCTGAATATTGGAGGAAGTTTCATTTTCACTCTATAGATGGCGCGATGGTCAAGAAAAAATGACGTGAGAATTCAAAATCAAATACAGGATGGCGGAAACCATGTGGTTAAGAAAATATATCGGGAAAATCCAAAATCAAATTCAAGATGAAAGATACCATTTGAGAAAATCTAAGGAAATGAAAGCCTCGTGTTCGGAAAATCCAATATGTCGGGAAGAAATCTAAGATGGAGAATGCCAAATCCAAGATTACGGACAAATTTAAAATGGTGGAAGAAAATCTGCGGAAATGGAAACCATGTGTTCGCAAAATTCAAAATGGCGGATACCAAATCCAAGATGAAGAACACCAAATCCAAAATGGCGGACAAAATCTACTTAAATGAAATCCACGTGATCAAAACATGGTGATCGGATGACGTCACAGTTTCATGATAGCCCATGCCTTAACGTCACAGGGTAAATGGTGTTTGCGCATGCGCAGGTGACGTCTATATATATTAGATTTATTAATTTTTTGCAATATTGCAATATACCTATATTAATAACTATTACTAACTTAAAAAAAGAAATTTTGTCAAAATTTTTTGTTTGCGTGTTTCAGCTTCGACGCAGGCGTATATATATATATATATATATATATATATATATATATATATATATATATATATATATATATATATATATATATATATATATATATATATATATATATATATATATATATATATATATATATAATTTTTTTCAATATTTCAAATGCAACTTTGCTTCATTATCTAACTTGCAGGGTCTGCGGTTTGTATCCTCAGCTAAGCCAAATTAGCCAATACCACTCCTAGTTCTTCACCCATATTTACCTCTTTTATACATCTGTCCATATATACGATTAAAAGCAGTGGCGATAATAGTATTCCGTGTCTGACTCCCGACTTCATCATGAACCTGTCACTTGTACCATGTGCTACTCTAACCGCACTAACAGTGTTTACACACATGTTTCTTATAACTCGTACCACCTTTTAATCTATTCCATAATATTGATCGCTAACAGTTTCCAGCTTCTTTTCTCTAGGTACATTGTCTAAGGTCTTTTCCAGGTCTATAAATACTACGTACATTTCTGTCTCATTCCCAGTTTTTTTCAATCAGCATCTTCAAACTAAAGATGAAATCCAATGTACTTCTCCCAGGTCTAATAAATTATTCTACCTCATATAACCTGGTTTCGACACTCTCCCTAACCCTACTCTCCCAAACTCGCATGGGACAAGACTGATTTGCTATTATCATTTTATTTCCAAAATTTATTTTTTTTAAAACTTTTATTCGAAATAAAAAAAATTTATTCGTATTTTATAATGTGGGAATGATCTATAGAAAATCTAGATTCAGAGTTAAAATATCTTTAAGAAGTATTCATCATTATTACTATTATAATTATTATTATTATTATTGTTAGTATTATCATCATTATTATTATTTTACTATTATTATTATTATTATTATTATTATTATTATTATTATTATTATTAGTTATTATTTTTTTTTTTTTTTTTCAGTTTTTTTTTTTTTTTTTCTATTTTTTGCAATATTATTTTTTTATTATTTTTATTATTATTAGTCATTAATATTGTTAGTATTATATTATTCTTATTATTGAAAAGTTATTATTAATATCAGTACTCTCAATGATGTGATGTAGTAGTATTTTACTATTACTGCTTTTATTCTTATTCTAGTTTTTTCATTTCATATGTAATTATTATTATCATAACTACAAATATGCATAATCTGAATAATAATGATGATGGTAATTATTATTATTTTTCTATTATCATCATAGATTATTATTATATCAGCATCATTATTATTATTATTAACATTGTTGTTGTTATTAATATTATTGTTATTGGTATAGTTATTATTATTATAATTGTAGTAAATGTTATCATTATTGTTATTAATGTTATTGTAGTAAATGATATAACTAAAGCTTCTGCTATTGTTACTAGCATAATATGCACTATCATTAATATTACTAGAGCTTTGTTACTTTAGTAGTAACTTATTTTAACTTACTGTATTTTTATTGAAGTAAAATATTATATAATACATATATTAAATATTGAGGCTCAAAGGATACCACAGTCTTTTCCAATAGCAGCCTTTTTTCAGAAAACTGGACAGTCAGAATATTATTATTTATTATTATTATTATTATTATTATTATTATTATTATTATTATTATTATTAAATTTAGTATTATAGGACCTACTGTAAAAATTGTAAACCTTTAAACGTACAATATCTGAATAAAGCTTGTGAAAAATTATGTTATTTATTTTAAGGCAGCACTTTATATTAATTATTTTTAACAATTTTAAGGCCAGTTGCGAAGTTGAACAAATCTTCTGGAAGAACACTACCCTACGTACACTAGATAGTGTTATGATAAACATAAATTTGAAGCCATGCGTTATATTCCACAATTTACTTCCGTTTGACTTGAAATTGGTCCTACCTGGCGAGTCCGAGAAGAAAGTTCTTTCACCTGGATCGTCGGTTAGCATTAATCATGCTAAAATAAGAGAATTAAGCATTGAAGCTGAGGTAAGAAAATTTTAAAGATCTTTTTATTAATATGATTTTCAAAGTTATTATTTGGGTATATTATTTATTTTAGATTATAAATTACTTCGGAAAATCATGGGTATGCAAAAAGGACATTGACATTGGTTCTCCTAACCTGAATGTATGGACTTTTAGTGAATTAGGTAAGACTTTTTTTTAAGTTTTTTTCTTGAAAATTCATTCGTAATCGTTGTATCAGCTCTCACTAATGTTTTAATTACGTTGTTTTTAAGGTGAAAGCAAAGAATCAGTTCATCTCGGCTTGAGACTTAGCTTCTCCAAAAGTGTTCAGCATTTATGGCTATATTGTCCTTTTTGGATGGTTAACAAGACAGGATATGATTTGTTCTATATCGTACGTATTTGAAAATATAATTAGTATCATTATTTCTAATAATAGTGATTGATAATGAGAAGAGAGGGAACCTAAATATATTTGGCTGTCTTGTAACAATTCACTTTCATTTTTGCTTTTATCCTTGTTTTTCTTCTTTTGGAGAATCATCTGTAAAACTGAATTTTAAAAATGAGATATTAATCTGCGTAGTAATTGTTCTGTTTTCTAAAATTTTTGTTCTTTGACGGTCCTTTTAATTATTTCCTAATCTTTTTACATATCAGTTCCTCTTCTTTCCTTCTTTCGTTTTAGAAACGCACAAAAAATAAAAAATAGTTAAATTTTTTTATTTGCGAAATCCATTATAAAATGGATATTTAATTGTGAATAAGTGAAAACTCAATTAAATTGTAACGATAAGAACTATTACTTTTTTAATTTGCAACACGGAAAACATTGAGAAAGGGTGGAGGATATCAGCCAAGTATCATGGGAGGGATACAAGAGGGTACGAAATAAATGTAAACTTTGCAAAGAGAATAGCGGGTTAAAAGTGGAGTGGAAAGATATTTTCAAATTATGAGGAGATAAGTAAAATGATTTGGAAGGTGATAAAAAATGCTCGAAATAAGATGGATGAAGTTAGAATATGTGAAAAGCTTTGGATGGAAAGATAGGAAAAAAGTTTCAGAGAATTTCTGGTGTTAGAAAAATGGAAAGGGGGAAGACAGATCGCAAGTTAATTGAAGAAAATAGAATATTAAGGACGAATAGATTAGGAGTGAAATTGAAGGACATATTACAAACTTTGAAATAGTAAATGCTGTGAATAAAACACCTTGGGTTTGTATGCTGTATAAAAGAAATAGTTAAAAACGGGATGCAATAGCGTCACTGAGTGATTGATGAGATTATTCAGTATTTGCTGTGAAAAATGTTAAGTATCACATGAATGGAGAAAGAATATTAAAAACTATAAGGTAAAGGTTTTCAATAAAAAGTGCTCTAATAACAGAGTTTATAAGTTAATTGAGATTAGGAGGTAAAATTTATGGACGAACATAATAGGAAATGTTAAATTCCAATTTCACATGAAAAGAAATATCATAATTTAATTTTAATAAGAAAAATTATTACTTTATTAATTTGCAATGCAGAAAAGGTGAAGAATATTATTAAGGCAACATTGAAGGAATAAAAGATATTGGGAAAAAACAATGTGGTTTTAGGGATGTTTGAGGATGTGGGGATCCAGTGTTTACCTTGAAATGTTGTCATAGAAATACTCGGAAAAAAAGGAAAAGAGGGATGTGTGGAAAATATTTGAATGTCATGGATTAAATGGAATGTTATTAAATGCAATTGAAACTTTTTATAGGTGTAGTATAGCATGCGTTAGGATTAAGAGGGAAGAGTTATTGTTTAAATTAGGAGTTGGTTTGAGGTAGGGTTGTGTTATGTCTCAGTTATTTACCTTTATGGATATTGTACCTAAGAATATGGATAGAATTAGAAAAGGAGCCAATTTGTAGCAATATGAGGATTGGTAATTGATTGAAAAGAAAAAATATTGAATCGGTGCTTGAGTTTGAAAGAGTGTGCCTGGGAAAAACACTAAAAATTTCTCCTGCTAAGAATTGTTATAAAAAAAGTGTAAACTAAAAGGCAATGGAGTTGACGGTAATTTAGGTTAAAAGACATTAATGGGAGAAGGTGAAAGAGATGTTGGAACTACTCGATTTAAGATGGATATCGTAAGAATAAGAGAAGTGATTCATCATAGGATGGCTAAGAATGGGAGAGTGTTGAGTACTTACGGAAAGGATATTTATCTAGGAATGTAAAAATTAATTTGTTTGAGTGTATATTTGTTCCAGCTCTTCTGTTGGTTTGGGTATGATACTTGGGCATTAAATTATATATGAAAGGTGAATTAAGATTTTGAAAAAAATTAAAGGCTTACGAAATATTTGAAGGGAGAAGTAAAAGGATATGAGAGAGAGAGAGAGAGAGAGAGAGAGAGAGAGAGAGAGAGAGAGAGAGAGAGAGAGAGAGAGAGAGAGAGAGAGAGAGAGAGAGAGAGAGAGAGAGAGAGAGAGAGAGAGAGAGAGAGAGAGAGAGAGAGAGAGGGAGAGAGAGAGAGAGAGAGAGATCTCTCTATCAGAATAAAAAAAAAGCAAATGAAGACATACTGAGATTTATGTGCACAACACTTGCTCAAAAGGAATGACTAGAGACTACTAATAAGGTTTATGTTTAAAGTGACAGGCAATAGGGTGGGAAGAAAAAAATCAATTTTTTAAAGTATCGAATTCTAATAGGGCTCAAAAGTTGCGTATTTGCATGATAATAATGAAAACATAAGGAAAAAATATCATATGTTGGATCTTCAGTTCGCGCAACGTGCCTAAATATTTGGAAAAAATGACAAAAAAAAAATTTATTTTGCGCTAAAATTATACAGGCTTCATATTTTGGTTTCCAATAGCCTATGCGTAATAATAGGAAAAATATTTTTAAAAATCGTACGCTTCATTTTGAGTTCACGCATTACGGCTAAAATTTTCGAACTTTTGTAAAATATCGGGGATTTTACCGTTTTACAAATATAATAACCACTGCGTATTGTTTATGATTGTAATCCTAAATAGCAATTAAACTTGCTTATTGCAGTTATTCTGACCATGATGAAAACTGAGCTAGGCTCACATCAAACGAGCCTGTCGAGACACGTCTCCCCGATTCTTTCCGTCTCAGTCTATAGTTTCTGATAGAGCTACGGCTACTATCACTTCCAGCGTTGTGCATGATCTTGTAATGATTTCTGAAAAACATACGTCGATAGTGAGCGATAAAAGCAACATAAGAAGAGAAAAACAGAAGACACGACAGGCTATAGGACAATATATGGACCGACACATAGTAACAATTTCTACTTTGATGGTAGAAAAGATAATACTCTTTCAAGAAAAAAATGAGCTAAAATATACCGAAGAATAAGGAAAAAGGAGCACATGGTGGGCAATATGTCAGTCACGTCACACCGGTAGTGAAATAGTCAGTTGCATCCTTAAGTGCCCGGAAGATAATGGTATTAGCATTAATGAACTGGAAACGATTGGTTGTGATGGCACAGTAGCAAACACAGGGTGGAAAAATGGTGTTATTCACATCATTGAGGTTAAAATTTAGCACCCATTGCAGTGGTTCATTTACTTTACTTCAACGAGCTACCATTCAGACATTTATTTGATACTTGGACGGAGAGACGACGGGATTAGCGTCATTCTGTGGGAAAATCAGCAAACAACTGTCTGATTGTGAGAAATTACCCGTTATAAATTTGAATTAGATGAAATCAATGTAAATAAAACTGATCTTAGTAAAGGCCAACAGTACCTTCTGGATATTTCAGAGCAATCCAGACATGACAATGTGCTCCAGATCTGACTGTAAGAGATCCTGGACCTTTCAGTCACTCCCGATGGCTGACATGTGCAAACCGGGTCTTACGGTTGTTCATTTAACAAACAAGTCCTACAAACGAACTCAAGATGCTTGTAAACTACATTGTAAAGACATATGCTCCTGTCAGTGAAATATAGTCCCAAACATATCTTTAAGGTTGTTCAATCAGTGAGACATTTGCCAGACAACATTAAAAGAGTCATCGATCCTTTGATTGAGAGAAACTCATTCTTCAGTCACCCAGAGAACATATCGGCTATGATAGTGGATGAAAGATAATACACACGAAAGTTGGGTTACAGGAGGGTACCAAAGGCAAGAACTCAAAATCCGAAAGGGAAGTCTGTTAGACCTTTTACGACGACTCAATAAATTTTTATACCGCGGACTACAGTGAGTTGACAAGCCGTCGACCCCACCCCCGCAATAATAGAAAGCTTGACAACAGTGACTATTTCGTCAGTTCTGTAAGTTAAACTCTGCCTGAGTTTGATGTTTTAACTTTTCCATGCCATACCAAAGCTGTTGACAGATACGTCAAACTTGTCAATAGAGTCTTTAGAAGAAGTGTGCGATAAAAAAAATAAAAAATAAAAAAAAATATATATATATAAAAAAAAAAAAAAAAACAGAGATGGTTACATATACTCAACTTTTCTTTCAAGATCGACAAGGCAAATATTTTATAAAAAATATGAATTTAAGACGTCTTTAAATAAATCACATAATCATTGAATAAATCCCGATCTCTTTGATAGCCAGCGTGGTTTCTGCCAGTGTTGCTATTTCTCCTCGCACTTGCGCTTCTGCCACGTCTTTTAAATTCCCCGTAATCTCTTGAATTTTCCTTTTCATAGCGATCGCTATATATTTTTTCAGCTGTGAAATTCACGTTACTTGAAAGATCTTTAATTTGCTTCAAAATCTCATAATGACTATTTATTAATTCCTTTAAACAATTGCTGTCTTCCTTTTCTTCTCGTTCATTGGATTTGGCAATCCCTCGCATTGTGCTTTCTCGCAAGGTGAACGCTTCCCCCCATCCCTTGTTCCCGCTGGGGGAGGGGTTTTGTGCTCCTTTTAAAGTGGAAAACATTCGATACATGCTATCTGAGACTCGCACTATTTCTTCTACTTGAAGCACTCTCGATCATAGTTTGCAACGAAATTTGAATGGGTATTGGCATTTCTGATAAGAATAGTTCTCTCATGAACTTAGCATCGTTGTTTACCAGCAAGGAATAATTAGAGTTTCCCAATGCATTTCTAACTTTTTCCAAATATTCGGATGGCCTCTCGTCTGGTTTTAGCCCATGTTTAAAAACTGAACGTACACTTTCTCTGAGACATGGTGCATACGTGTCTTCTATGTCCTGTAGCAAGTCGCTGTAACAGTTGTCGCTTAAAGGAAATGTTAATTTAGCAATTAGAGTGGTGGGCAAGATTGTAGATAACAATTCAACCTTCTCTTCAGGGTCGTTAACGGAATATAATTTAAATATGTTGTTTATGGTATTTACCCAGTTGATGGGATCTGTTTCATCGAATCGCGGCAAGTCGCTCGCATATAACGGTTGTTGGTGGGTAGACTGCCTTCTTGAATTGGGGAGTTGGGGGATTCTCTTCTTCTGTTTCTGCTTCTTGAAGTTGTTGCTCGGGGGAGAGAATTCTCCTCCCTCTCTCAAAAAGAATCGTTGTCGCTTGGCGTTGGAGAGGAAACTTCCTCTCTGTTGGTTGCGTCGGAGTCTTTGGGTAGGTTTCTTTTCCCCTTTCCCCTAATGGATCTTTCTTTTGTGAGAGTTTTTCTAATGCGTCCGCATTTTGTAACTGTTTTCTCTTGACCTTTCCCTGATGTTCCAATTCTCTCTATTTTTCTTGAAGTGTCTGTTTGTTTAATCTCCATCTTCTTTTTGCTCTTATGTGGCTAAAAAATCACTGTCAATTTAATTTGCAATGTTGAAATATAGCAATACGTCACTCTTATGGTCACCAGAATTTGCAATTGCAATGCAATTGCACGGTATATTAAGAAGTATAGGGTTAAGAATAGCTTTGCTCACTTATTATGTTTATTTCTTAAGCCTAATAGTACAACACTGTCAATTGTATCTTCACTACTACGGGATTTAGGCAAGGATAATAATCATAATTCCTACAGTTTATAGAGCATTCACTACATAAGTATTGAATTTAAAGCACTTCAAACCCACTTCATTCCCTTTATGTTAAGCCTTATTTGCTTTGTTTTACAGAGGTGTGCTCTTAATACACCCTTATAGGTACTCTGTTATGGCCTCACTGATTCTCATGTCTGCCTCTCTCATCTGCCCTCACCCCTTTTTGAATCTACCAATCACGCTCGATTCTTTTATATCACCTGATGTATGTTTGAGGAGTCGTGTTTCATTTCAATATATATATATATATATATATATATATATATATATATATATATATATATATATATATATATATATATATATATATATATATATATATATATATATATATATATATATATATATATATATATATATATATATAACCGTAGAGTGCTTGAAGACACTTGTATATCTCTCATGCGTATCCTAGGTAGAAAATATTTAGGAAGTTCCTCTATTCATATAGGTTAATGCCCGTGAAGTGTAAATTTTTATTCACACACACACACACACACACACACACACACACACATATATATATATATATATATATATATATATATTATATATAATATATATATATATATATAATATATATATATATATATATATATATATATATATATATATTATAAAATATTTTTTATATATTTTTTTTTCTTTTGCAGACTGACGCTCTCTCCAGTCCATTAGAACACAAATCGAGCTTTGAGAAAGTAATTTTATTTTCATTTGATCCTAAATGTCTTCTAGGAAAAAAACATGCAAATATAAAACTAAAAGACTGTGAATGGTCAGAAAAGTTTCCGTTGGATGCAGTTGGAAGCACTTCAGCAGTTTCTTGTAAATCGCTAAATAGTAATAATATATATCAGGTATAAACAATTTTATCATTAGTCCATATGTTAATTTATGTTGTCTTATTATCTTATTACCAATATTTCTTTATAAAAAAAATTAGATATTAAAATACTAAACCAGTATTTAATTGAAAAAAAAATTTGTACTTTAACATAAGAGTTTGTATTTCCATGAAAATATTATGTTAATGATCCTTTCTTTTTCATGATGAGTTAGTTTCATTTATTTTAATGGTAGGCCTCGGCAGAGTTCTGAGAATTAGTAGGTCGGATAGTAAATTTGCACAATACAGGATTTCCGGTTTTTACTTTTCGGCCGGATATTCAGCTAAATTTGACGGATTTTCTTTTAAATTAAAATTAATTGCTAGTTGAATATATATATATATATATATATATATATATAATATATATATATATATATATATATATATATATATATATATATATATATATATATATATATATATATATATATATATATATATATATATGTCTCCTCTGGCTCTGGTGGGCAAAGGCCATAGGCATACCAATACCCACCAAAGTTGAGGAGCAGTCGAAATCGGGTCCCTAATGGCCGACGTGACCCGATACACGGCGTTTAAAAGAGTGCAAGTCAAAGGAAGTTGGGAGATAAAGGGAGTGTGTTCCAGACTTTACACGTAGAGTACATGTAAGAGTGAGCATAGCGGTTAAGTCTGGGGTCGGAGAGTTGGACAGAGAAAGGATGAGACTGTATAGAAAGGCTTGTCGCACGAGCCCTTCTCAGTGGAGGAGGTATGCGACGTGAGAGTTCAGAAGAGCAATGTCCGTTGTAATAGCGATAGTATAAAAAGAGAGAGACGCAACAATTCGACGGGAAGAAAGAGATTGGAGAGAGTTAGTAAGAGCAGAAGAGTTGATAAGACGAAAAACCCTAGACTTCACCTTTTCAATTATAGCTGTATGTGTGAAACCACCCCAGATGGGCGAGGCGTACTCCATACAGGGGTGAACAACACCTCTATACAGAGAAGCAGCTGGGGTGGCGTAAAAAAACTACGAAGGCGCCTCGGAACACCCAACCTCTTAAAAGTTTGTTTAGAGAGAGAAGTAATGTGATCTTTCCAAGAAAGATCACGAGAAAAAGAAACACCGAGAATATTGAGAACAGTTGAAGGTTTGAGTTGAGTGTTTTCGAAGATGATGTTATAGTTGTGTGGAAGATTGTGTCGAGTAGAAAGATGGAGGAATTGAGTTTTTGAGGCATTGAAAAAGACCATGTTTTCTCTGCCCCAATTTTAAATACGAGAAAGATCAGCGGTCAGTTGCTCCAAGGCAATCCTTCTTGAGTTTAATAACTGCTGTTGGGAGGGACGTCTTTCAAATGGAAAGGAATAATGAAGGGTGGAGTCATGGGCATAGGAGTGTATAGGAGACGAAGCAATAGAGAGAGAATCATTGATGAAAATTTGAAAAAGAGTTGGGGATAGGACAGATCCTTTAGGAACACCACAATTTATAGATTTATAGGATGAACGGTGGCCGTCTACAACAGCTGCTATAGAACGACCGGAAATGAAATTAGAGAGAAGGATAGATTTCGAAGGAGGAAGTTTGGAAATCAAAGCTTTGTGCCAGACTCTATCGAAGGCTTTCGATATGTCTAGCGCCACAGCGAAAGACCCGCCGAAACCCTGGAGAGCGGAGGACCAAGAGTCAGAAAGTAGGGAAAGAAGATCACCAGTAGAACGTTCTTTACGAAAACCATATTGACGATCAGAGATAAGATTAGAAGAATTGAGATGTTTCCAAATCTTCCTGTTAAGGATAGATTCGAAAACTTTAGAAAGAACGGAGGTTAAAGAAATTGGACGATAGTTAGAGGGTTGAGAAGGGTCCCCCTTCTTCGGTACAGGTTGAATGAGCGCACGTTTCCAACAAGAAGGGAAGATCGAAGTAGAAAGACAAAGACGAAATAGTTTACCAAGGCAGGGTGCAAGCTCAGAAGCACAAGTTTTGAGAACCGCAGGAGGAATACCATCAGGACCATACGCCTTCTTAGTGTTAAGCTCAGAGAGAGCAGAAATGACATCTTTAGAAGAAATTACAATGTTAGACATAAATGAGTTGGAGGGGGTTGTAGGAGGAGGAATAGCTCCTGGAATCGTCCAAGGTAGAGTTAGAGGCAAAAGTTTGGGCAAAGAGTTCAGCTTTAGTAGAAGGTAAAATGGCAGTTGTGCCGTCAGAAGAAACTAGAGGAGGGAAAGAGGAAGAAGCAAAGTTAGAGTTGACATTTTTTGCAAAATGCCAGAAAGGGCGAGAGGAAGAGGAACCAGAAAGATTATTACATTTGCGACGAGGAAAAGAGTTTTTGGTATCTTGGTATTTTGGATAGATTTTGCATGAATCCGGGATGAAATATCAGTTGAATGGGTTTCAGGAGTTTGAAGACGACGGTAATCTCTGAAGGCAGCTTCCCTGCGGCGGATAGCGCGAGAAAAAGTAGAGATAAACCAAGGTTTGTTAGGAAAGAATATGGAATGTACGTCTCCATGCCAGAGAGAATCACCTCAGTTATGCGCTCACCACACTCCGAGGGATCCCTCTCACGAAAGCAATAATCATTCCATATGAAACCAGAGAAGTACAAACGCAAGTCAGAAAAGCTAGCAGCACCGAAGCGCCACAAACGTCTCATCGCCGAAGGCTAGGGTCGTTCTTGCGGAAGACTTGAAGAGACAGAACAAGATACGGAGATAAGAAGGTAATCGGATGAACCCAAAGGAGGAAAGAGTTTAACAGTATAAGGAGAAGGATATGAGTTTAAAAAAAGATCAAGTATGTTGGGTTCATCACCAAGGCGATCAGGGATTCGTGTAGGGAGTTGCACCAACTGTTCAAGGTTGTTCTGTATAGAAAAGTTGAAGGCGAGTTCATCGGCTGGATCATGAAAACTAGATAAAAGCCATTGGCGGTGGTGAACATTGAAATCACCTAAAATTTTGGAATTTAAATAGTCGAAGAATTTTGGATAGTCAGTAGAATTAGGAGATAAATAGACATTACAATTAAATTTAGTAGTAGAATTGCAAGAGAGTTTAAGCCATAAGGTGGAAAATTCAGGAGACTCCAAATTAGAGACACGAGAGCAAATAACATATTTGCGTACATATGCGCAACAACCGCCTTTGTCTGAAAATTGAGGAAAGAGACAGTAGGAGGTAATAGAATAAGGTTTGCTGTCAGCACACTCAAGCACCTGAGTTTTGGTTAGAAACACGAGATGAGGTTTAGAAGAAAAAAGATGGTGTTCGACAAAGGGGAAATTAGAAAAAAGAAGACCGGGGCAAGCCGGACGCCGGGTCATGGCGGGACCACCCCCATCATCGGAGGCCGCCAACTCCCAAGTGATGATGGAGTGAGGGGTTGATGAGGGGCATTCTTTGGATGCCGCTCCTCTAAGCATATCCGAGGTAGCTGTCTGTTTCGCCATTTTGAATTTTATTTTAAAAATTAATGTAAAATGTGGGAACATGTGAAGAATTGGGGTGGAGGGGTAGTTGGAGCATAGACACTCCGGTGTGAGGCTAAGGTACACCTGAGACCCACTGAGAAGGTGAAACGCGAAAAGGAACGAACTAAAGGACAACGGAGTGAAACGGAATGGTCTAGCCCATCCTAGCACTCCGTGGGTTATGCCCAATGGGGGGTACTTGCATCGCTTCGGACGGCGCTACGTCCTCCCTATATATATATATATATATATATATATATATATATATATATATATATATATATATATATATATATATATATATATATATATATATATATATATATATATATATATATATATATATATATATAAGGTGCCTTTTCCAGGTTAATGAAAAAACGAGAGTTAAAGATAATCAAAATATTTTCTCTCATGAAGCGTTATTCAATTGGACTTTTTATTCATCGTATTTTAAAGATGAGAAACTCCAAATGGTGGCCATGATTTACACACGATTGGAGACGATTTCTTAAATGGCATATCGGGTGGAACAGTGACTATCTCTTGTCGAATAGCAGTCTTAAGGGCGTCAAATGTTTGATGTCGATGAGAATACACTCATAATTTAAGGTAGCCATTCTGAAAAAAATCGCAAGGCTCGAGGTCATGGGAAAGTACCAACATTAAGGTGTGTTCAGAATTACCAATAAGTGCGAAGACTGCGTATTTATATGAAGGACTAGTATTGAAGCATAAGTCAAAGGTATTCAAGAATTGTTTGGTACGATCCTGAATGTGTTTTGATTCTTTAATCAGTTGCCCTAGACCTTTGAGAATGCTGAATTATTCGGCCTCCTCCCATCCTGGATCAGTATGAGACAAATCCTACCATTCAGTACTTACGTACATTGAAATTACTTAAGTAGAGAACCTAAGTATTTGGATGTGAAAATGTAAGAGTCTCGTGAGTAGTAGTTAGGTACTCAAAACCGGTAGAAAAATCTGTTCTATTGGGAGAATAGTAACAAAAGTACAAGATTATTGTAGTGGTAGGAAGAAAGATTTTAAGCCACAGAACATCGAAGTTAGGAGATTCAAAATTTACAAAATGTGTTACCGAAATGATAGTATTTATGCAGGCACATACGCAACTCTTAGAACGAAAATTATTAAAAACGTTATAGTTGGATATATTAAAGAAAGTTGGGAGAAGTCCTTAGATATCTCGATCTCAGACAAGAGCAAAAGGTTAGAATGAGAGTTAAAGTAGTGGTAATACACAGATTCTAAATTATAGTGTAAGCAACGGACTTTGGTAAAGTCTACAGAACTCCCACGCCTTTGCACACCCTTCATTCTACACACACAATCACCATTAAAATAAACAAACTAAGGTAAAACAGAAATAATACCTACTTTAAAAATTTAAATTTAAAACTTTAAAATTAAATTAAAATAAAAAAAATTTACACTGTATACCAAAAACACATAAAAGTACTCGCAAACTTTGGTAACTAGTATTAAGATAAAATCCCAAAACAAAATATATAATCCTTTATCAGAGAACACTGACAGCACGCCTTCACTCTACAAAACCTAAAGTATTTATATATATATATATATATATATATATATATATATATATATATATATATATATATATATATATATATATATATATATATATATATATATATATATATATATATATATATATATATATATATATATATATGTAATAATTTGAAAATGTTTATTTTTACCGGATAACCAGAGGGTAACCAGATATCAGGCCTAATCCATATTTTGATACACCCTTTTACTTTATATAGTTTCAAAAATGAAGAAGAAATTAAATAGGCCTTTCAGAAAACCAAACCTCTTAGAAGCTTGTTTATAAAGAGAGGTAATGTTTTCCTTTCAAGAAAAAAAATCTTGGAAGATCAGAGGTTAGTTGCTCCAAAGTTACCCTCCTGGCGTCAATTATTTTCTATTGTGTCCTTCAAATTGAAAGGAGTAATGAAAGGTGGAGAGATCGGTATTGGAGTAGATAGGCGATGAATTAATAAAGAGATCATTAATGAAAAGTAGGAAAAGAGTTGGGGATAGGAAACATTCCTGAGGAACTCCACTATTAATAGATTTCGAGGATGAACACTGAACAGTGGCCGTCTACAACAGCTGTTATTGAATGACTTAAAAGGAAATCAGAGAAAAGTATAGACATGGAAAGACGGAAGTTTAGAAATCAAAATTTTGTCCCAGACAAATCGAAAGCTTTCAACTCACCAAAGAGAAAGAAGATCACTAGAAGAGCATTTCTTTCGAATACTATTTATACCAGCTATCTGAGATAAGATTAGAAGAATTTAAATTCTTCAAAATATTTCTGTCAAGCATAAATTCGAAAACTTTATAGAGAGAAGGTTGGCTGAAGAAATATTTATTGACGATAAAACATTTAAAACAAATCAATTATTTTATTAGTTTTATTTCAAAATAAATTAGTCATTTTATTAGTTTTATTTTTGTCTTTAGGACCTTGTTTATCGTTTCTGCTCGATGATTGATTCCAAGAGAAACGTCACTGCACCAGTTACAATAGAATCATTTGATAATTTTTTTCATCATGTGGATTGTGAGCTTTATAATATTTCCAATTATGATTCAGTGATTGCTCGCTACCATGTTTTTATATATTTTTACCGGGACCAAATTTGCAATGAAAATAATATTCTCCTTAACACCTAGTTCCATTTTTTATATTGTGGGTATGTTTTGAGGGTGTATTTTGAATTACATTCAACCTTGGTTGTTGTGGATTATCTCGTTCCGATGAAAGTGCATTTTCTGAAATTGCGCATTGCGTGAGCTATACGTTAACGGCAACACACACACACACACACACACACACACACACACACACACACACACACACACACACACGCACGCACGCGCACATACCTACACACACAGCTTTTAACTGCATCTCATATGGATGCATATGAATGGTGGTTATATATATATATATATATATATATATATATATATATATATATATATATATATATATATATATATATATATATATATATATATATATATATATATATATATATATATATATATATATATATAATATTATAGATTTCGAATGATTCAACTATCATGCAGTGGTTTAACGAAAATTGTGACATTTGTGCCTTTTTACAAGGCTGTGAATTTGTGTCCTTATAATCTTCAATTTTGCCTCGATGGAAATAGTAATTGGAACACAATAGAAGCAGGTACTACATTTTATTAATATATATATATATATATATATATATATATATATATATATATATATATATATATATATATATATATATATATATATATATATATATATATATATATATATATATATATATATATATATATATATATATTATATATATTCGACTGTTGAATACAAGTACAATTTTTTTATTTTATTATTATATATATATATATATATATATATATATATATATATATATATATATATATATATATATATATATATATATATATATATATATATATATATATATATATATATATATATATACTTTTTTATTCCAAAGTTTAAATGCTGGAAATTTGGGAAACACTTTATTTATTTTGAACTTTTGTAGAAATTGAAAGGGGAAGATTCAATTTCGTCAATTTGACTGAGTATTTCTCTAATTCTCTAAATTATATTAATGTAGATCTTTCATAATTATTAAAGTAGAACCGTTGATTTATCCAAATCATTGCCAATGGTTTGGGTAGATCTAGTTTCGAGGAATTATTACATGTAGCTACTAATGATGTTTTCATTTGATTGAAAATTTTACAAATATTGATGGAGTTACTATGGGAGCCCATTATATCTGTAATATATTTATGTGCCATTTTGAATCTCTCTGGCTTCATAGTTGTCCAATTGAATTTCGACCAGCTTTCTATAGGAGATATATTGATGATTCTTTCCTACTGTTAAGATCTAAAGAATACTCTGAGATGTTTCTGCATTGTTTTAACTCTAAACATCATAACATCAAATTTATATTGGAAATTTAAGAAAATAATACGCTGGCATCTCTTACCGTTAATATATAAAAAGAAAATAACTAATTCCAGACCAGTGTTTTTAAGATTTACCGGATTATCCACTAAATCTGATTCTTTTCTCCCTCAAATTTACAATGTTAATTTTCTGAAGACATTATTTAACAGAGCATGTAAGATTTCTTCATCAAATATTAATCTGTCAAGTGAATTAGACTTCTTCAAATCACTTTTTCTAAAAAATGGATTCCCTGGCTCTCACTGAAAATGTTTTTAGAACACGACTCTCTTTAAAATTTCAACAACCTCTTCCTCCCAAATTAACCGTACTTAAACAACTTTTATTCCTTAAGTTGCCATTTCTAGGGAGAATGAGTTACCAAATTGAACGAAAAATTAATGGATTATTAAAAATTAATTACCCCCCATCTTAATCTTAAACTAGTTTTTAAAAATAATTACAAAATTGGCAAGTTTTTCAAGTCTAAGAAAAGACTTCCTACACCTTAGTGCTCATCAGTAATATATAAATACAATTGTGGCAACTATTTATTTTTCAAGAAATATCCTATATTGGAAAGACTACTTGAAGTCTTTCAACTCGCATTGCAGAGCACAAAGGTGTTTCCTTCAGAACTTAGGATCAGTTGTATCATCCCCCCACCTATTCTCTCCGAATAAATCATCCAATACAAGATTCAAGTTTCAAAACTTTAGATTTTGAGTATGAGACAGATCTCAATTTGCTAAAATCTTTTTATATTTGGCATCAAAAACCTAAATTAAATGAAAATTTGCATTCAGACAATATTACAATTTTAAAGTGAAATTTCGACATGTGATATAACTTTTCTTTATATGTTATAATATTATATACATTTAGTTATTTATTTTATTTATTAATTTTATAATTTTTTTTACTGTGGTTTTGTTATTTTAATTATTATTATTTTGTTCGTTTTATTGTAAGCCTTGAGATTGGGTTGATGGAGTTTTTACCAGAAACTAGTAGGCAATAAATTTCTTAAAAATGTTTTTTTATTAAGTTTATTAGGATCCTTTTAGGATCCTTATATATATATATATATATATATATATATATATATATATATATATATATATATATATATATATATATATATATATATATATATATATATATATATATATATATATCGTGCTATCCGCCGCAGGGATGCTGCCTTCAGAGATTACGTCGTCTTCAAACTCCTGAAACTCATTCAATTTATATTTTATCCCGTAATCGTGAAAAATCTATTTTTCGAGATACCAAAAACTATTTTCTCCTTCGTATATGCAATAATCTTTGTGGTTCCTCCTCTTCTCAATCTTTCTGTCATTTTGCACAAAATGTCAACTTTAACTTTGTTTCTTCTTCTTTCCCTTCGCTAGTTCTTTCTGATTGCACAACTGCCGTTTATCCTTCTACTAAAGCTGAACTCTTCTCTCAGACTTTTGCCTCTAATTCTACCTTAGACGATTCCAGAGCTATTTCTCCTCTTTCAACCTCTCAACTCGTATATGTAATTTCTTCTAAAGATGTCATATCTGCTCTCTCTGTGCTTAACACTAAAAAGGCGTATAGTCCTGATGGTATTAATCCTGCGGTTCTCAAAACGTGTGCTTCTGAACTTGCACCCTGCCTTAGTAAACTGCTTCGTCTTTGTCTTTCCACTTCGACCTTCTCTTCTTGCTGGAAACGTGCGCTCATTTAGCCTGTGCCGAAGAAGGAAACCCCTCTCAACCCTCTAACTATCCTACTATTTGTTTAACCTCTATTCTTTCTAAAGTTTTCGAATCTATCCTTAACAGGAAGATTTAGAAACATCTCAATTCTTCTAATCTTATCTCTGATCGCCAGTTTAGCTTTCGTAATGAGCCCTCTACTGGTGATCTTTCCCTACGTTCTGACTCTTGGTCCTCCGCTCTTCTTAGTTTTGGTGAGTCTTTCGCTGTTGCGCTAGACATCGAAAGCCTTCGGTAGAGTCTGGCACAAAGCTTTAATTTCTAAACTTCCCTATTTGGAATCTATCTTTCTCTCTGTGACCATCTCTCTGATTTCCTTTCCGGTCGTTCTATAGCAGCTGTTGTAGAGGGCCACTGTTCTTCCTTTAAATCTATAAATAGTGATGTTCTTCAAGGATCTCCCCTATCCCTAACTC
Organism: Armadillidium nasatum; assembly: GCA_009176605.1. NCBI lineage: Eukaryota > Metazoa > Arthropoda > Malacostraca > Isopoda > Armadillidiidae > Armadillidium > Armadillidium nasatum. The sequence goes on from SEYY01001241.1 coordinate 24,040, forward strand.
TTTTTCTAATTTTCATCAATGACCTCTTCTCTATTACTTCGTCTCCTATCCACTCCTATGCCGATGACTCCATCCTTCATTACCCCTTTCAATATGACAGTTTATTGATGCAAGAAAGATGGCCTTGGAGCAACTGACCTCTGATCTTTCTCGTATTTTAAATTGGGGCAAAGAAAACATGGTCGTTTTCAATGCCTCAAAAACTCAATTCCTGTATCTTTCTACTAGACTCAATCTTCCACACAACTATGACATCTTCCTCAAAACACTGAACTCAAACCTCGGTGTTATTTTTCTCTTGATCTTTCTTGGAAACATCACATTACTTCTCTTTCTAAACAAGCTTCTAAGAGATGGGGTGTTCTGAGGGGCCTTCGTGACTTTTTAACAACACCCCAGTTGCATTTTTTTATAGTGGTGTTGTTTGCCCCTGTATTGAGTACGCCTCGCATATCTGGGATGGTTCCACGCATGCAGCATTTCTCGAAAAGGTGGAGTCTAGGGCTTTTCGTTTTATAAACTCTTTTGCTCTTAGTAACTCTCCAATCTATTTTATCCCGTTGAATTGTTGCGTCACTCTCTCTATACCATCGATATTACAACGGACATTGCTCTTCTGAACTCTCACGTCGCATACCTCCTCCATTGAGAAGGATTTGTGCGAAACGACTTTCTACTCAGTCGCATCCTTTCTCTGTCCAACTCTCCGACCCCAGATTGAACCTTTATGTTCAATCTCACATGTACTTTGCTGGTAAAGTCTGGAACACACTACCTTTATCTGTTTTCGCATCTTCCTTTGACTTGCACACTTTTAAACGCCATGTATCGAGTCACATCGGCCATTAGCGACCAGATTTCCGACTATTCCCCGGCTCTGTTGAAGATTGGTAGGCCTCGGGGGGCTTTGCCTCCCATAGGAAACATTATATATATATATATATATATATATATATATATATATATATATATATATATATATATATATATATATATATATATATATATATATATATATATTTTCAATTTAGTTAATACACCACTAAACAATATTTACAGTAAAAATCACCCTATGAAATGAGGGATGGAAACAGGCTTGCAATGCGTTATAGCCGACTTAAAACATTAAAAAATAAAACAATAAAATTTGTACAGAAGATAGATTAAAATTGAAATTAAGTTATAGAATAAAAGGCAAGCTTTCAATTCCGAACACCCGGGATTCATTATCAAGCAGAAGGAGGAGCAGTAATGTTATCAGATGTGTGGAATGGGTTGTTGAGGGACATGGCGTGGTTGCGTATGGAAGAGTGTTCTGGAGAGGAAATGGGAAGATGAGTACGGAATGACATGCCGAGATGCTTGAAGATGCCTAGTTGTAATGGTAGGCCAGTTTGGTCTACGTAGCAGGAGTTGCATCCCGCACACTGAAAAATGTAAACTACAGATGATCTGAGCATCAGGGGAAGTTTGTCTTTGTACGAGAAAAAGGATTTAATAGAGAAGGAGTTGATGCCTATGAGATGAGGATTTAGTTGAAGGAAATGGCGAAGTAGAAGAAGTCAGATATCTTTATTAAGTATAGCAGATAGGGTGCCAAGATATGGGATTTTAATATAAATATCAAGTTTGGGAACAGTCGGTATGTAAAGTTTAGAACGGAAGATATTAGATAAGAAATTGTGAATGGAAGAGTCAATGAATGTGGATGGAAAAAAATTGCTCGAGAAAAATTTTTTGAGATGTGTAAGTTCTGTATGGAATAACCACCATGAGGAACTGATGCGGTAAGCACGGCCTAAATCGGAAAGAATAGGGGAAGATTTGACATTATAAGAAATGGAACTTCGATAATTAAAGCCTAGGAGAGAAGAAGAAGGCTTGCGGTAAGCTGAAGTTGAAAAACCGGAATGTGTATGAGAAACTAACACATCAAGAAAGGGAAGGGAATTATTATTCTCATCATTAATCTTAAATTTTTATTTGTTTTGTCATACATATTTTGACTTATTATTAAATTCTTTGTTATTTTTTTATAGAAAATATTGAAAAGGAATTTACAGTAATCCGAAACGTCTAACTATTTATCATGCTGATTTTTAAAGTTTATAATATTTACGCATTATGTTGCTTCCTACGTTGTTAGAATTATGGTTGTTAAATATATATTATATATTATATATATATATATAATATATATATATATATATATATATATATATATATATATATATATATATATATATATATATATATATATATATATATATATATATATATATATATATATATATATAGGGTTATAACTTTGTTCTTTTTGTATATGTATGTGAATTCTTTTACCAGAAATGAATGAATTTTTACTGAAAAGAAAATATGAAAAAGGGGCTTTATTACTCTTAGTTTTTTTATTTTTTTTTTTTTTTTAAAAGTCACCCACAACACGAAATTTTCAAAGTATTGATAAGTCTCAGAATTATAACTTTCTGGAGCTTTCTACAACTTTTATGGATTGTTTTGAATATTCTGGAACGTTATGACTTTCATTTTTTGTGACTCCTCCCACATTCTCGGTAGCCTATATAAGTTGAACAATTGTGCAGTCAGTTAAGGCTTATTGGAGAAGCGTTTCAATATTTTTGTATATATTGTTTTTGTTTAGTCATTTGTTAGAGTATAGAAGCTTTGGGAATGAGCAACTCTAATTGCTTTTCTAAAAGATATACATTCTATATGTACTTTTTTTTAATTATAAATTCTCATTAGAAAAGTGTTTCTACCACCGAAAGAAACAAGATCTGGACAAAGATTCTTGTAGGATTTCCAGAATCAAATAGTAAAAAAAAAGAACTTTAACTAGAAAATTCACTGGAAACAACCTTTTCAATTGTTCATGGCAATCTGTTCCTTGGACTATCCATCAGAGGTAAGAAAGAAAAGAATGTGTAAAGGAAATATCTTAAGAAGTAACAAGTTTATGGCAAATCAACACTATCTTATAATATCGTACAAGCAAACCAGCTTAAAGTGCTAAACGCATGCGAGGAATGTGTAAAATGATGAAAATAAATCAGTTGTACGAAGTGTTTGACATTTCCCCCCCCCCAAAAAAAAAAATGATGATTAGTTTTACAGTGAGGACAGAAGGTTATATCAGCTGCAGTTCGAAAGCAAAAGACAGGTTGGGTATGCAAATGGGAAGGCTGCGAGTTCCAAAACATTCCGTCATTCAAAAAGAAGAAGAATGCACTTAGAGTCAACCTCAACAACAAAAACAAAATCTTCAACTTCCAAAATCGAATCCGAGACTCAGGGTGAATATCAAGAGTCTGTGAATTCAGTTGAACAATCAACTCGTAAAATCAAGAAAGTTAGCAAAACCAAATCAGCAACGCACTAGTAACATCTACCAAGATATCAACCAGCAAAGCAGCAACCGTTTGTCAATAATTGTCTCAAAAAGGGTTCGACTTTGAGAGACCTTCACAATCTATTATTTACAAAGTCAGTATTAAAGAGGCTGTAATCTTTAAAAATAAATGAAGAAAACACTACAGTTAGAAAAATGATCATTGCATTTTGATGGTCAATAATATCAACAATGGTTAAGAAGAGATTAATGAAACGGCAGGATAACGTGATATGAAATTCCTATTTCACTTAACTCTAGTTTATCGCTTTTTCGAAGAAACTGGAAGATTACGTACGGTGAGGTTTCAGCAAATACCTTAAGTAATGCAAGATGGAATTCCCGCGCAATACGAACTCTTACAGATGGGCGGACCATTGGTTAATTGGCCATATGTACAATGCAGATGGTGACCCGAAGCTATGCAGTTTCTTGCAGGTCAAAAAAAAAAAAAAAAATAGCAAGCATTAAAATCTAAAAAAGTTTTGGAACCAAGAACCATCGGGACTACACATTCCCAGAACAAATAAGTGTGCAGAACGGGCAATTAAATACATTCAATATCTTTTTGACCTCTATAAAAAGAAGAAGAAACTTCAGCTTAGGTTTATTATGTTTAGCAAATAATAATTCTATGTTATGCTGTTATTATGCTAAATGCCCCCCAATTTATTTATTTTTCTTTTTTTTCTTTTTTGTTATATAGATACTGGTACTTGTTGAATAGGTATGTAATTTTGTATTATTATTATATGTATTATGCTTTAGAAGTAATCTGTTAAATGTGCAAAAAGGTTATATGTAATATCCAATTGCATCATTCAAGTTTGAAAATAACGCATCCGAAATATTTTCATTGTACCCTATACCTGTATGTAAGTGAAGAGGATAATTCGGTTTGGGGATGACCTTTTTGTAACCCTAAATCAAATTAATACTTTTAATATAGAGTCGAGTCTTTTCGACCTAATCGAAAGCTTTCGATATGTCTAACGCCATAGCGATAGAGTAAAGAGAATAAAAAGAAGATCAACTGGTTGAGCGTTTCTAGCTGAATGAATAATATCAATTGTTGTAAAGTTTACAAAATTCATACTCTGTGTAAACGTTGTAATAAACTAGTTTCTTATGTTAGCTAGTTGTAAAAAATTTGCCAGGTCAAACGTGTACTGAAAGTGAGTCTTTATTGAGTAGTAAGCTAGACTATCGTAATATTAAAGTTTATTGTGTTGTTAAAATACTGTCAAACTCTATCCTCCTTTGAGTTCTTCCGATCGCTTTCTATCTCGGTATCCTCTTCGACCTTTTTAAGTCTCCCGCAAGAAAGACTCCTGTGTTCTATTTCTTCAACATCCGTCCATTGTAAAGTTTCTTTATCAGTATTGGAAAGATTTCAAATCTTCTAATCTTACCTCTGATCGTTAATATTGCTTTCATAAAAAGTCTACTGGTGATTCTTTCCCTTCTTTTTGACTCTTGATCCTCCTCTCTTCGGCATTTCAGTAAATCTTTTGGTGTCACGCTAGACATATCGAAAATCTCTGATAGAATGTTGCACAAATCTTTGATTTTTTAACTTCCCCATTTCGGAATTTATCTTCTCTGAATTTCTTTCCGGTTGTTCTATAGCAGCCGTTGATGGCTGCTATAGGTCTTCCTGTACATCTATTAATAGTGGTGTTCCTCAGGGATTTGTCCTAACTCCAACTCTTTGCTTGTTTTCATTAAAGACCTCTCCATTAGTTAATCACGTATCCACTACTATACTAATGAATCTACCCTTCATTACTCCTTCCAATTTGAAAGACACCACTCCCAACGGAAGTTAATTGACGCAAGAAAGTTCGCCTTGGAGCAACTGACCTCTGACCTTTCTCGTTTTTTAATCTGGGTCAGAGAAAATAAGGTTGTTTTTAATGTCTCAAAAATTAAGTTCCTCCATCTCTCTACTCGGCACAACCTTCCACACAATTATGACATCTTCGAAAACACCCAACTTAAACCCTCATCAGTCCTTAATTTCTCGGTGTTTCTTTTTTCGTGATCTTTCTTAGAAGGAACACATTCTTTTCTTTCTGAACAAGCTTCCAAGAGGTTGGGTGTTCTTAAACGCCTTTGTAATTTTTTTTTCACACCATCCGAGTTGCTTGCTCTTTATAAGGGTGTTGTTCGTCCCTTTATGAAGTATGCGTCACACATCTGGGATGGTCCACTCATACAGTCTGGATGGAGTCTGGGGCTTTTCGTCTTAACTTACGCTCTCACTAATTCTCTCTAGTCTCTTTCTTCCAGTCGAATTACAACGGACACTGCTCTTCTGAACTCTTTTGTTGCATACCTCCTCCACCAAGAAGGGCTCGAGCTACATGCTTTATTACTCAATCTCCACTTTTCTCTGTCCAACTCTCTAAGAAACAGACCTAACAGACATGCTCAATTTTACATGTATATAACTGGTAAAATCTGGAACACGCTCCCTTTATCCAATTTCCTAACTTCTTTTGACTTGCACACTTTCAAACGCCGTGTATCGAGATACATAGGCCATTAACTGGCAATTATTCTGACTTCTCCAAAAATCTGGTGGAATTTGACCAGGTTTCCAGTATTTCCCCAACTCTGATCTTTGCCCACAAGAGGATATATATATATATATATATATATATATATATATATATATATATATATATATATATATATATATATATATATATATATATATATATATATATATATATATATATATATATATATATATATATCACCACTGCTCAATGGCAGAATCCTATTCAAGGAGTGGGTGTTAAGTCAATAAGAGAATAATGAAAACCATACAAGTCCCCTCTTAACGCAAATTTTGAAGGTGAGCACAGACATGAGCTTAAAGTAATTGACATTAAATTCAGCAGGAAACAAAAGATGGGATAGAATTCTATAAAACAAAGGTGACTGGAAAGAAGGAGGCTTCACAGCAGACAAGCCTGAAGTTGTCTAGGTCCAAACAAAATTTATGTGCAGACAATGCACCTCTTGTGCTACGAAGACGTCGTAAAGACGGAGGTATACGAGTGGACAGTTCCTTCTAGCATTTGTCGCAGTACATATAGAGAAGAGATAAGGCACCAATGTTACGTCGCAAAGATGACAGGTCAATTGAATTAGAAAGAGAGGAACAATTTATGTCTTTAGACTTTGAATCAACCCTATCCAAACCTGAGCCACCCCATATATGAAAGCAGTACTCCATACAAGTGGGGATGAGGCCTTTGTATAATTGAAATAACTGCGAAGAAGTAATAAAAACCTCGTGGCCTAAACAGAACTCTCAGCTTCTTTTAGGCAGCCTTAGCAACCATCGTGATTTGAGGTTTACAAGACTTTTTTTTTTTTTTTTTTTTTTTTTTTTTTTTTTTTTTATGGGAAGGTCAAGGATGTTTATACTGTCAACAAGATAGACGGGGGAATCACCGAAAGAAATCGAAAAATTAGGAGGTGTATTTGAAAGGAAGATTTCAAGAAGTTGAGGTTTTAAAGAGCTGAATTGCACAAGGTTGAGCAATCACACTGGGAATTTGTATTCAGATCAGCAAGAATGGAATCGGAAAGATAAAGACGAGAAACAACTCTAGACGCAAAAGATGGAGCAGATTTGAAATGAGTAAAAGAATTGGGGGTAGAGTCATCGGCATGAATGCACTGGATTTGACTGCAAATAAGATCAGACTAAATGAAAATATGGAGCTGAATTGGAAGAACATTATGCTATTATAAAAGAACCAGATGATATTTGCATGACTCATACTACACCAGATTCTGCAAACACCCGATGTATTACTGAAAATATAATCTTTCTTAATTGATTCTAATAGCAAGATTTCCCTTAAAGCTATTCTTTGCGATCGGAATCCAGTTAACACTAAAAAGATTTGGTGGAGTTTTGAGACAGATTGAAATATATTTGTAAAGACCAATACAGTGGTTAATTTGACTCTTACATGCAAATGAACTTCCATTCAGAAACATATTCGAGGCAGTTGATAGATAAACATCAGGACCAAAAACTTTTAGGGTAACAATGGAAATAAAATTGAAGAAGATGTAATTAAGCTGGAGATAGTTGATTTTGAACTTGTAAACAGCAACCTTGAAAAAATTCTCGAAGATATCGTTCAACAAATTATCACACTATCACATTATTTTTCATTTTCTCTTAAAGTTGAGGATATAAGGGTTTGTTGAAGGGTATTTGTGTGTATGTCTTTGGTGTGTGAGTTTGTAAGAATTTCTTATATTTTTTATCAGCCTATGAGCTAATATTAAAAGAAAGAACACATTGTTATTTTTCTAATTTTTCAGGGGGGAGGTTTATGATGTGCTATGGGTAAGGAGGGGGGAGGGTCGCACAAATGTCGCACATCACCCTGGCGTTCGTGCACACCATAGTTCCTTAACAATTTTTATGGCCCACCCTAATATATATATATATATAATATATATATATATATATATATATATATATATATATATATATATATATATATATATATATATATATATATATATATATATATATATATATATATATATATATATATATATATATATATATAGTGATAGCATCCGCATCCGCATTTTCGAAAATTCAACATCCGCATCCGCATCCGCACTTTCGGAAATTCAACATCCGCATTAGCATCCGCATCCGCACTTTCAATAATTCAACATCCACATCCGCATCCGCATCCGCACTTCTCCAAAATTCGACATCCGCATCCGCATCCGCAAATTAGAAAATATGAAATCCGATCCATCACCAATATATATATATATATATATATATATATATATATATATATATATATATATATATATATATATATATATATATATATATATATATATATATATATATATATATGCGAATTGTAGATCAAGAGTGAGGGTGAAGAGAGAACTATCGGATTGGTTTAGCATAGGAGTGGGATTGAGACAGGGGTTTGTAATATCTCCATGTTATTTAATCTATTGATGAATGGTTTACTTAGAAAAATGGAGAGAGAAGTTAAGAGTATTACGTTGAGAAATATGGAGGGTGAATGTGAAGTGAATGTTTTACTTTTTGCAGATGATGCGGCATGTGTTGGTGGCAGAATCTGGAGAAAAGATGAGAATACTTGTGAGAGAGTTTGAAGGGAAATGTTCAAACACGAGATTGAAATTCAATCCAGCGAAAAATAAAGTTATGAGGATTGGAGGTGGGGATGAGGAAATGTGGAGGGAGTAATTGGTTTGTAGAAGTGTGAGAATGGAAACGTGAGGAGGTGAATGAATTCAAATATCTAGTAATGTTGGGTGGAAGGTAAGGGTGGGACGGAAAAAGGAATAAAGAACACAGTGGTTGAAGGAATGAAAGTATTGGGGGGCCTAAGAAAAGTATGGAAGAAAGGAAAAATTTCGAAAGAAATAAAGATAAGAATGTTTGAATGTATGTGTTCACCTTCTGTATTGTATGTGTGTGAAACAAAGACGATAATTGCTCGGTCGAGAAAAAGTTTCAATGTCTTTGAGATGAAAGATTTGAGAGCGATATATAAATTGAGAAGGATTGATAGGATTAGAAATGAAAGAATAAGGGAGATGTGTAAATGGAAGAATTGTGTAATTGATAGAGAGGAGGAGGATGTGCTAAAATGGTTTGGACATATGTGAAGAATGAAAGAGAACAGAATGGTTGGCAAGGTACGTAGATCCGATGTAGATAGGGGAAGGGTAGGGGGAGGGGAAGGCCGAAGTGGAGATGGATGGATGGAGTGAGAGTGATTTTGATGGAAGGAATTTGAGTTTAGACGAGGGTATAAGATTTGTGGAGACAGAGATGGAGGGAGGTGGTGAAAGCGTTGAAAGGTAAGAATAGTTATGTTTGTAAGGGAATTGTGGTGGGCACCACCTCACGAAAGTGGGAAAGTTGATAGTGAAATATATATATATATATATATATATATATATATATATATATATATATATATATATATATATATATATATATATATATATATATATATATATATATATATATATATATATATATATATATATATATATATATATATATATATATATATATATATATATATATATATATATATATATATATATATATATATATATATATATATATATATATATATATATATATATAATATAAATTAACATCCGCATCCGCATCCTCATCAAAATTAACATCCGCATCCGCATCCGCATACTCATCAAAATTAACATCCGCATCCGCATCCGAACTTTTCGAAAATTCAAAATCCGCATCCGCATCCGCACTTCTCCAAAATTCAACATCCTCATCCGCATCCACAAATTGGAAAATATGACATCCGATCCATCACTAATATATATATATATATATATATATATATATATATATATATATATATATATATATATATATATATATATATATATATATATATATATATATATATATATATATATATATATATATATATATATATATATATATATATATATATATCGACATCCAACTTCTCAAGAGCTCCAGATACAGCGACTCTTCAGAAGATGGACGCAATGCCTCTCCACCCCCCCACCCCGAGCAAGCTTGGGGTCACAAGCGAGGGAAGTTTACCTCGCCGCAGTCCGGAGAAATCCGAGATCTTTCAAATCTATCTCTCAACACTCTCCTACTATTCTTTTTCCATTTTTCCATTTCAGGAGGAGATTAAGCTGGCGTATCTCCTCCTCCTCCTACTAAAAGCCGGCGACATAGAGGAAAATCCGGGGCCTGTAATCTGGCAGTGCCCGATCTGCAACAAAATAGTCAGGAGGGACTCCATAAAATGCAACAATTGTCACAAGTGAATCCACAGACAAAGTTTCCCATTTCAAAGACTCCCACCTACAAACCACAATTGGAAATGTCAAATTTGCACCCCCCCAACCACTTTAAACCCTATCAATCATAATTCCCACACCTCTACATTAAATATCCTACAAATCAATATAAACGGCCTCCACAACAAACACAAAGAACTAGAAACATTCCTACACAAACACAACATCCACATTGCGCTTATACAAGAAGCCCACCTTCCAACAAACCAAACCCCCCCAACTTTCTACAAATATGACTCCATCTACTCTCAGCACACACCCAACCATCACAAACTATTAACTCTCATCCACAACTCTATAAATTACTCCAACACATCCTCTCAACACGCTAACACGCAAACTGACAACACATCTAAAATTCAAACCTTCTCAATAGAAATAAACAAAACTACGCACAACATAGTAAACCTATACATACCACACCATACATCCAGACACTGTCCATTGAACTACTTACCTAACCTCTCTACAATAACAAACCTCCCTAATCTCCTTGATATGCGGAGACTTCAACGCCCACCACCCGACCTGGTACAAAAACCAAGCCTCCGACCAAAGAGGAACCCACATCATCGAACACTTGGAACATCTCAACATCCTTAACAACAAAAACCTCCACACCAGAATCCCCCCCAGACATCAACTTTCTGCTCTCCAAACATTCACCCTCTCCTACAATGGACCACAGAAACCGATCTAAACTCCGACCACCTACCAATAATTATAAAATACCACATCAAAAACAAACCCACTCACAAATCTAAAACTACATTTACCAACTACAAAAAAGCAGACTGGACCAGGTTTCTCCAATTACATAGACGAAAACCTCACAACAAACGAAATTACAAACATATCCTCCCTCAAATCAGCAATTAAACATCTCACCCACACAATCCAGAAAGCGGCCAACATCTTCATCCCTAAAGGTCACATTAAAAAATACGAACCAAACCTCACCCCCGAAATCACTTCTCTCATAAAACAAAGAAACTCACTAAAACTCCAAAACAACCCCACACAACTCACCAAAACAGAAATAGAAACCCTAAACAATCAAATATCGACCCTAATAAAAACTCACACAACCAACAACTACCAAAACTTCCTCGTCAAAAATTTGGACAACACAAACAGCAAAAGAGTCTGGAAAACAATCCACACCATTCACAACGCAAAAAACAACCCACTTCACACTCACGAAACCCCAACCAATCCCACAACACAAACCCCATTAACTCCCAAACAACACATCAACCTACTGGCCACACATTTTGCTAAACAAAGCAGCTTACCTACCCACCCACAAAACAGGAAGATAATCAAAAAACTGAAAAAGCTACGCAACAACCAAAACAACTTAAGCGTCATCACACCCACAAACACACAAAACACCATTAAAACTGTCAAAAACTCTCCTGCAACAGGACCAGACAATATATCAAATATCCACCTAAAACACCTATACAATCACACAATCACATGCATAACCACCATCTTCAACAAATCCATCCAACTCAACTATTTCCCTCCCCAATTGAAAAAAGCATTAATCATCCCTAAACTAAAACCTGGCAAAGACCCTTCAAACCCCTCCTCTTACCGCCCAATCTCCCTCTTATCCACCATCTCAAAACTTCTTGAAAAACTAATCCTAAATTCTATCCTCCAATTCATCCCACAACAAAACTTCCAACACGGTTTCAAACCCAACCACTCCACCACCACAGCACTTACCAACATCATCCAACCTATAATAAACGGACTAAACCATAACCCATACCACAAAACTATATTAATAGCAATTGACATAAACAAAGCCTTCGATACTGTCCCGAGACACAATCTAATCCATAAAATCCTCCAATCCAACATCCCAACAAATATTAAGAAATGGCTAGCCAACTTCCTATCAGGAAGAACCGCCCAAATACAACAAAACGGCCAAAAATCGCGTACCATTAACATAAAGAACGGAGTTCCCCAAGGAGCCATACTCTCCCCCACACTATTCAACCTATACACAGCAGACCTCCCGGAACCCCAAACAACTTTCACCCGCATAACTTCATACGCCGACGACATAACTATTGCCACCACTCACAAAAACCTCGCTACCGCAACAACAATCACACAAGACTACCTAACACAATTCCAAACTTGGCTGGTAGAAAACCGGATGACGGCATCCCCAAACAAATCCTCCATAACCCTCATAACAACAGACAAACACATATCCAACACCCACCCACAAGTCCTACTAAACAACACCCCCATACCCTTCAACAAAACCCCAAAGATTCTCGGCCTAACATTTGACACACACCTCACTTTCTCCAAGCACATCCAAAATACCACCTCAGCCGCAAACAGAAAACTCAACATCCTCAAAACAGTGGCCAACACTAACATACACAACAACATACAAACCTCAATTGCCATCCACAAACAATTTATACGCCACACCATCAACTATGCCTCTCCTATCTGGCACCCTTTGCTCTCCGACCAAAACGATACTCCAAATAACGCAAAATAAAGCCCTTCGCACCATCACCGGCTGCACACCCACAACCCCTCAACAACACCTACATAACGAAACCAAGATACTACCTATAAAGAACCACCTCGAAATGATAGGCACTCAATTTTACGCTAAAACCCGTCTACCCTCACACCCATGTCACAATACTCTCCTCCAACCTACCATACACAGACTAAAACAACCTCCATCATCCACCGGTACCTTTTACAAACAAATCCTAAATCACATCCCCCCAACACCACAACAACCAAACATATACACACTCAACTAACACATTCATACATGATCAACAGACCTCCAAACAACATCCTTAACAGACCCCCCCGAAATAAACCCCGACTTCAACAACCTCCCAAGACACTTACAAATCTCACTTGCAAAATTAAGATGCTGGCACCACCCAAACTTACAACATTACAAACACAAATTCAAAATAAACCAGGCAACATCTCCCACTTGTACCAGATGCGGAATGGCCCCGGAGACCGCGAAACATTTTCTACTACACTGTCCTTCCATCTCTCGCCCCAGAATCTCCTCGGGCATCACCTCATTGAAGGATCTCTGGACGAGGCCGACTGCGGCAGGCGGCTTCATTAGCGAAGTGTGGCCACCTCAACACGGGGTGGTCAAAGGGTGAGAAGGTAAAAAAAAGGTATATATATATATTATATATATATATATATATATATATATATATATATATATATATATATATATATATATATATATATATATATATATATATATATATATATATATATGATTAGTTTCTTATCATATTATCCAAAAAATTAATCAAACATTAGACAACAAATTAATAACTTTTAAAATTTTTATACATTCGCAACATCCGCATTTAATAATTGCGGATGGGAATGCGAATATTGCAAAATCATGAACTTCGGATGCGGATATCACATGCATCACAAATATATATATATATATATATATATATATATATATATATATATATATATATATATATATATATATATATATATATATATATATATATATATATATATATATATATATATATATATATATATATATATATATATATATATATATATATATATATATATATATATATATATATATATATATATATATATATATATATATATATATATATTATATATGACAGAACTAGCAACCCGACCCTATAATTATATTTACTGCTTGCAACAACTCCAGGACCAGCATTTGAAACCACAGCTCCGAGAATCATGATCTTCTAGAGAACTCTTTGAGAAAGTGTTTAGATGTTAGATGTATAAGGTGCTATCCCCACTGAAAGGGTGAAAACCCACCCTGGGAGTTTAAATAAAACAAGGACTGACACTGAAACCAACGAGCCGAAAAACATGATCTTTTTTAACAATCTAGGAGAGGAACTTTTAAGATCAGATGACGAAATATTCTGGTCCCACTGACAGGGTGAAACTCCTTTCAGGTTGAATATATATGTATATATATATATATATATATATATATATATATATATATATATATATATATAATATATATATATATATATATATATATATATATATATATATATATATATATAGAGAGAGAGAGAGAGAGAGAGAGAGAGAGAGAGAGAGAGAGAGAGGCATGATCGAGGGCCAGGCGATTAGTCAATCGATATATCAAAGATTTAAGATTGAGCCTCCAGTTCCCATGTTCTTTCCTGGGGCTTTTTTGGGGGGAATTAAAAAAAGTAGCCAAATCTGACTGCTTTTCAGAATAAAGGTCATGAAATCAGTCAAACTGAACCGTCTCACGCTCTTTCCAGGGGTTAATTTGAATGTTCATGGTCTTTTCAGACTCTTTTTCAGGGTTACGAACCACCTTTTCACCCTAAAAGTTGCTAAATCTGCCAGCCCAACCGATTTTAAGTTCTTCCCAGAGCCCATTTAAGGCCAACATGGGCCGATATATCGGTTAATCCAAAAGCCGATATATCGAAAAGTATTGATATATTGAACAAAAACATCAATATATTTTGATATTCCGATAATTTTTCCAGCTGTCTAGCTCTTCTAGTTGACATTCATTGTGCTTAGCCCCATTATCCATTTTCTCAATCTTTTTTCCTGAGATCTTTCCAGGAACTTAGACCTACACATCCGGGCCCTTCAGTCCCATTTCAGATAAACCTAACGGAGAATTCCACAACAAAGATTTGGCAATAATCGAATCAGCGCTACTGCAATATTCGAACTCAGTACACACATCCGGGCCCTTCAGTCCCATTTCAGATAAACCTAACGGAGAATTCCACAACAAAGATTTGGCAATAATCTAAACTGCGCTACTGCAATATTCGAATATGCTTACGGGCTACTCTAAGACGCGACGCTCTTTCTTAGTCCCTTTAGATGGTTATTCGTATATAGAAACACCTAGTAGCATCTATCAGCCCTATTCAAAACACCATCTCTATTTTTCCTTCAGCTTTAAACAGTAAAGCACTTAATCACACACACGCACATAAGCACATCAAACAGTATTATGCACCATTTCTTATTTATCTTTTCATTTCTTCATTTTAAGCTCAGACTTTCTACATTTAACGAACAAACTCTTTAACCGTTCACAAACTGACTTTTGTCGTTCAGGAAACACATAACTTATCTTTCGAGCTCCCTTACCATATCATTTTCACCTTAACAAACCTTCATCTTCTTTGCCAAAGTCACCTTTCTCGTTTTAATTATCGGTCTATGACCTTTATTCTAAATCGATCATCCCTATTTATATCATAGAATGTTCATTTCTTTTCCCTTAGACACAACAAACACACCTATGTCCACTAGGCTTAAATTTACAACACCTAAATTCATCGGCTCAAAGCCTAAAAACCCTTAAATTCCAAGACAAAGCACAAAAACATTTAATTTCAACAGCACAAATCACAAAGACACACACTCAACCACGTAAAGCAAAAAAAAAAAAACAACTTCGGCAACACAAAGCACAAAAGAAAAACTCAACAATATAAAATACAAAAACACCTAATTTCAGCAGCATAAAGCAAAAAACATAAATTCAACACCTTAAAGCAAAAAACATCTAAACTCATGAACATATAACACCAAAAAAAAAACATAATTTCAATAATTTGCTGCACAAAAACACATAGTCAAAGACGTAAAACACTTAATCACACACATGCACAAATAAAAACAGTATCACATCATTCCTTATTTACCTCTTCATTTCTTCATTTGAAGTTCATAAACTTTCTTCATTTAATTAACAACCCTTTAACAGTTCACAAACTGACTTTTATAGTTCACGAAACCCATTACTTAGATTTCCAACTCCCCAACTTCATCATTTTCATTAACCCATTCCATCAGCTACTTCATCAATCCTGGCATAACCATTTCAAGAATTCTATAACTTACTTGTACTACCCATCCTTGTCATTTTCGCCTAGCCAATTCCTCACCCACTTCATCAATTTCATCTTTACCATTTTTAGGAAGACTATTACTTATCTTTAGAGCTCCTCATCACTAACATTTTCGCCAACCCATTCCATCAGCTACTTCACCAAACCCTGCATCATCATTTCAAGAAATCCATAATTTACCTTTAAAACCCCTCACCATCTCCATTTCCCCAACCCAATCCTCCAGCCAACGCACCAAACTCATCTTTCTCGCTTTAGTATCTGTCTATGCCCTTCATTCTAAGTCATTTTTCCTATTTATATTACCCAAAGTTCATTTATTTTCCCTAAGACACAACAAGTCCACTCAGCTTAAACTTAACAACACCTAAATTCATCGGCTCAAAACCTAAAAACCCTTAAATTCAAAGACATTAAACACAAAAAACAATTTCAAAGCACAAAGACACTTACACTCAACAACATAAAACACAAAAACGCTTAATTTCAACAACACATAGCACAAATCACTTACATTCAACGATGCAAAGCACAAAAATCACTTCATTTCAGCAACACAAAACAAAAAAAAAACAAACATGTCATAAAACACTTCATTTCTCCAAAACAAATCACAAAACTTCAAATGTAAAGACTTAAAACACAAAAGGCAGGATTAAATCGCAAAAGCACATAATTTCCATACCTTGAAAAATAAAAACATTTATACTCAACGACATAATACATTTAATCACACGCACACACAAGCACAAACACAGTATCGCGCATCGTACCTTATTTTCCTTTTCATTTCTTTACTTTTAAGTTCATAAACTTAAACAGTTCACAGACTGACTTTTATGGTTCAAGAAACCCATTCTTATCATTCGAACTCCCCAACCACATCATTTTCACCTAACCAAACCTTCATCTACTTCACCATTGCCATCTTTCTTGTTTCAGTAACGGCAAAAAATGCCCTTCATTCTAAATCATCACCCCTATTTATATCACCCAAAGTTTATTTATTTTACCTAAGCACAACAAAAACACCTAAGTCCACAAGGCTTAAACTTAACACCTAAATTCATCGACTCAAAACCTAAAGACACTTAAATTCAAAGACATAAAACAAAAACAAAAACTCACATGAGTAATTCACAAAATCACTTAACTTCCAAGCCTTGATGGACAAAAACACTTAAACTCGACGACATAAAATATAAAACACTTAATTTCCGGAACACAAACCAAAAAACAAGCATAAAAGCACATAAATTCGGAGGATTAAATCACAAAAGCATTTAATTTCTGCAACACAAACCACAAGAACATAAAGCATAAAAAGCACATAAATTCGCAGGATTAAATCACAAAACATTTAATTTCCATACCTTGATGCACAAAACATTTATACTCAACGCATAAACACTTTATCACACACAAGTACAAACAAACAGTACACACATCATTCCTTATTTACCTTTTCATTTCTTCATTTTAACTTCATAAACTTTCTGTATTTAACGAACAATCCATTTAACAGTTAAAAAACTCACTTTTATCGTTCAAGAAACCCAAAACTTATCTTTCGAACTCCCAAACCACATCATTTTCACCTGATCAATCATTCTTCAATCTCATCTTTGCCATTCAGGAAATCCATTATTTATCTTTAGAACTTCACATCACTAACATTTTCACCAACCTATTCCATCAGCTACTTCACCAAACCCTGCACAATCATTTCAAGAAATCCTTAACTTATCTTTATAACCCCTAGCCACCTCCATTTCGACAGCCCAATCCTCCGGCCAGCACATCAAACTCATCTTTCTCGTCTGAAGTAACGTCTTATATCTTCATTCTGTTGCAGCATCCCTATTTATATCACCAAAATTTCATTTATTTTCCCTAAAACACAACAAAAGCACCTAAGTCCACCAGGATTAAGCATGAAAATATCTAAATTCAATGCTCAAAACACAAAAACGCATAACTTCAATCACTTAAATTCATTAACATAAACACAAAACACTTTAATTCAAATTGTCAAAGAACAAATAATGTACTCAGTTAAAACTTAGAAAATACTTAACAAAGCTTGCTTAGGAAAATCAACTTTGGAAAAATTATTTGGAAAATTTATTTAGAAAATTACCTGGAAAAGACTTCTAAGGAAAAGACTCGAGAAATAAGTCTACTTAGAAAAACTTTGTTTTTCAAAAATCCGACGGCAAGATCAGGCTGAAGGATCGCACTCTCGTCACCTTCTCACTCCTTTCTCACCCAGAGAGTGCTGGTACTTTAACCAGATCTTACCTTCGTATTCTTGTAAAACAGAAAGTTTGAATTAAAGTGTTTTGTGTTTACGTTAATGAATTTCAGTGTTTGAAGTTATTAAAATTAAGTGTGTTTGTGTTTTGAGTATTGAAGTTAGATATTTTCATGTTTAATGCTGGTGGACTTAGGTTTCTGAGTTTTAGGGAAAATAAATGAAGTTTTGGTGATATATCGATAGTTTGTTCGATATATCGGGTTTTGGATCGACTGATATATTGGCCGATGTTGACCCTAAATGGGTTCTATAAAGAACTTAAAATCGGTTGGGTTGCCAAATTTAGCAACTTTCAGTGTGAAAAGGTATTTGCAACTCTGAAAAAGGGTCTGAAAAGACTATGAACATTCAAATTAGCCAGAGGAAAGAACCTGAGATGGATCAGTTTGACTGATTTTATGACTTTTAGTCTGAAAAGTAACCAAATTTGGCTACGTTTTTTTATTTCCCCAAAAAAGCCTCAGGAAAGAGCATGGAACTGGAGGTTCAATCTCAAATCTTCGATATTTTGATTGATATATCGATCGAATAATCGGTCGATTAATAGTCTGGCCGTCGATCTTGCCCTCATCACTATATATATATATATATATATATATATATATATATATATATATATATATATATATATATATATATATATATATATATATATATATATATATATATATATATATATGTATAAACGTTAAACACTCCTCTGTGACCGATGTGAATTGTTTTACTTTTTTACATTATTGTTGTGGCAGAATCTTAAAAATAAAAAGAGAGAGAGAGAGAGATAAAAATCAAAATTGGGATTTATTGGATATATTTAGTAATAATAGAAATTCGGTAGCGTTTCGGATAAGGCGTTAATTAGGTTCAATAATTAAATAATTCTGATGGAACACTAAGGGCATTAAGAAGTGATGAGCCAGAGGTTAAACAACCTGAGAATGGAACAAAAGCAACCTTCTTCTCTTTCAGAACAACATGAGTATAATAACAGAACAACCTGCAATTTTGGAAGGTAGAGAACAAGTCAACCTGTACCTACGAGACTAATTCTGACATTGAAACCAATTTTAAGGTTAAGAAAAGTCAGCCCTTCTTCTTTCCCTGTTCAAAAATTCGGCGACTGAGATATCCCAGAAGCAAGTTTCATATTATGCCTTTCTCAAAATATTGTGTAATATAAATAAAGATCAATTTTTATATAAAATTAATCTACCTTAATCATAAAAGGAAATATATTTAATGGACTAAATGAAAACATACCAATATATATATATATATATATATATATATATATATATATATATATATATATATATAATATATATATATATATATATATATATATATATATATATATATATATATATATATATATATATATATATATATATATAATGACTACACAATTACTATATGCATCTATTTTATTAGGAAAAATATGGACTACGGTTATTACAATACTATGCTAAAAATAACAATTAATACCGTCTACACCCAAGCATCTCTTTACATAAGGCTCCATTTTGTGAGGTGTTATGTTAATTAACAGAAAAAAATTCACCGTTATACATTCTTATGTCCTCTGCAAATGTGACTATTAATAAATGAATTGAAATAGTTGTTTTAAATAAATAGTTAAAATTTAAGATTAAATGTTGTTCAAATTTTACTAAATAGAGGTAAATCCTAAATATAAAATTTGCCAACAAAAATACTTTCTTAACTAATATTAAGTCCTAACTTTTATATCTAATTATTAGGATAATTAAAAGACTTTTATTCTTTCTTATTGTTTAATAATTTTATAGGTCTTATTATAATGTATAATTATGAATTCAGTAAAATATTTTTATGCTTATTAGTTTTATTTTATTTTTTTAGATCTTAAGGTTAACAGATAACAACAAATTTTTATACAAAATTTTATAAGAATTTTAGAAATATAAACATAGATAGATTTTAATTCTTATATTCTATAAATGTACATTAAAATAAATAAGAGAGGGAGAGACAGTGCTTATCGTGAATGGAAAAACTCTCCTTCTGCTATCACTCTTGCTAAATTTCATTCAGCTCGGAATCGTTGCAGGGATGTTCTTCGACGGACTAAGCGTACTTTCATAAAAAGGAAGTGCGCTGACCTCCATGGCTCTCCTACTGATAAAAATTTCTGGCCTCTTGTCAAAAATATCTCTAATAACTTCTGTAAATCTGCCTTTCCTCGTCTTATTCGCTCTGATGGTTCTGTAGTTAGCTACAGAACCATCAGAGCGAATAAGACGAGGAAAGGCAGATTTACAGAAGTTATTAGAGATATTTTTGACAAGAGGCCAGAAATTTTTATTTTTATCACTTCTGAAAAGGCTAATCTCTTCGGCCTCCTTTTTTCATCTAATTCCACCCTGCTCGATTCTTGCATCCCTACTCCTACTCCACCTCTCAGGAATCCCATGTCTCTACCTGTAATTACTCATGATCGGGTGCATGGGATCCTGAAATCTATGATCGTTAGGAAGGCTAGTTGCCCGGATGGCATTCCCCCTTGTGTTCTGAAGGAGTGTGCTTCCGAGTTAGCGCCTGTCCTCGTTCAACTCTACCCTCTATGTCTTAATACTAATACTTTTCCTCAATGCTGGAAGCGTGCATTTGTTCAGCCGATCCCGAAAAAAAGGTAGCCGCTCTGACCCTTCTAACTATCGACCTATAGCTATCACCTATGTTCTATCTAAGATTTTTGAAACTCTTCTCACCCCCTTTTCCTGGATCATTTGGAGTCTCATTCTCTTCTCTCTGATCACCAGTATGGCTTTCGACGCTCGAGGTCAACTGGTGATATACTTTCCTATCTAACTGATCTATGGTCTGCCCTTAGGGACTTCGTGCAATCTTGTGTGGTGGCGCTTGACATATCCAAGGCTTTTGACCGGGTATGGTATGCGTCGCTGCTCTCCAAGCTCCCATCGTTTGGGTTTCCTCCTTCTCTTTGCTTACTCTTGTCTAGTTTTCTCTCAGATCATTCCATTTCGGCAGTTGTAGATGGAGCGACCTCTTCCTCCTTTTCTGTCAACTGTGGTGTTCCTCAGGGTTCTGTTTTATCTTCAACTCTATTCTTACTTTTCATTAACGATCTTCTCAACTGCACTTCTAACTGTTCACTCTTATGCTGATGACTCAACTCTACATTCTTCTACTCATTTCAAATCTGCTCCCTCTTTTGCTTCTAGAGTTGCTTCTCGTCTTCAACTTTCCGATTCTATTCTTGCCGATCTGGATGGGATTTCCCGGTGTGGGCATAGCAACCTTGTGAAATTCAACTCTTTAAAAATTCAACTTCTTCACATCTCCCTCTCAAAAACACCTCCTAACTTTCCTATCCTCTTCGATGGCTCTCCCGTCTCACCTGTAAATAACATTAACATTCTTGGTCTCAACATAAACAACAAACTATCTTGGAAACCACATATCACAATGGTTGCTAAAGCTGCCTTTAAGAAGCTGGGAGTTCTGTTCAGATTGCGAGAATTTTTTTCTTCTGAGCAGTTACTCCAAATATATAAGGGTCTTATTCGCCCTTGCATGGAGTACTGTTCTCACATTTGGGGGGGATCCGGATCCTCCACTTTTCTGGATAGGGTTGAGTCAAAAGCTAAAAGATTAATTAACTGTCCCCTACTTTCCAACTCCCTTGACCATCTGTCTCTGCGACGTGACGTTGGCGCGCTATCTCTTTTCTATAGGTACTACAATGGCAGGTGCTCGAGGGAATTGGCCTCTCTCATCCTCCACCGTTGCGTCGCCCTCGTTGCACAAGGGGTGCCCTGCTTTCGCACCAATTTTGTGTGGACGTTGGAAATCCCAGGCTTGCCCGTTGTGGTACCTCTTTCTTTCCAGCCTCCTCTATTCTGTGGAACTCTCTACCTTCATCTATTTTTCCTTCTGTATTTCACCTTCCACTCTTGAAGGCTTCCGTCTGCGCCCACCTGAGGGCTGTACGTTAGGTGTGTGTGTTTAAACGAATTCTCTCTATGTATGTGAGCCCCCTTCTTGAAAAGGGCTCTGCTCGTGAGTGGTGGCGTTCTGTAAAAAAAAAAAAAAAAAAAAAATTAATCTTACAATATATATATATATATATATATATATATATATATATATATATATATATATATATATATATATATATATATATATATTATATATATATATATATATATATATATATATATATATACAGTGTAATTGTTTTTCTTATCAGTTAAACAATTTTGTATCAGTATCTGTCATTTTTTGATGATATAGATACCTAAAAATATGCCGATGCTTACCAATACTAATACTTCACTCCATCTCTAATATATATATATAATATATATATATATATATATATATATATATATATATATATATATATATATATATATATATATATATATATATATATATATATATATATATACTCCGGTGGGCAAAGGCCAGAGGCCTACCAAATTCCACCGGAGTTGCAAAAATCTTATCCGGATTGAAGAAGGCCAACATGTCCAGATATCCAGATACACGGCGTTTGAAAGTATGCAAGTCATAGGAAGTTGGGAAAACAGATATAGGGAGTGTGTTCCAGACTTTACCAGTAGAGTATATGTAAGATTGAACATAGCGGTTTAGTCTGGGGTCGGAGAATTGGACAGAGAAATGATGAGATTGTAGAAAGTCGTGTTACACGAGCTCTTCTCAATGGAGGAGGTATGCGACGAGAGAACAGAAGAGCAATTTCCGTTGTAATATCCATAGGAAAAAGAGAGTGAAGCAACAATTTGACGGACAGAACGAGATTGAAGAGAGTTAGTAAGAGCAGGAGAGTTAATGAGACGAAAATCCCTAGTCTCCACCTTCTCAAGGAAAGCTGTATGAGTTGAACCACCCCAGATGTGCGACGCATAGTCCATACAAGGGCGAACTACACCCCTATACAGAGCAAGCAACTGGGGTGGCGTGAAGTAATTCTGAAGGCGCCTCAGAACACCCAACCTCTTAGAAGCCTGTTTAGAAAGAGAAGTAATGTGATCTTTCCAAGAAAGATCACGAGAAAAGCATACGACAAGAATGTTAAGAACAGATAAAGGTTTGAGTTGTGTCTTGTCGAAGAAGATATCATAGTTGTGTGGAAGATTGTGTCGAGTGGAGAGATGGAGGAACTGAGTTTTTGAGGCATTGAAAACAACCATGTCTTCTCTGCCCCAATATGAAATACGCGAAAGATCAGAGGTTAGTTGCTCCAAGGCTACCCTTCTCATGTCTATCAACTGCGTTTGGGTAGAGCTTTTTTCAAACTGGAAGGAGTAATGAAGGGTGGAGTCATCAGCATAGGAGTGGATATGTGATGAGGTAATAGGTAATACTAATAATTTTAATAATGAGGTAATATTAATAAGGGAATGAATGAAAAGTAGAAAAAGTGTTGGGGATTTGACAGAACCCTGAGGCCGTCTACAACAGTTGCTATAGAACGACCGGAAAGGAAATTAGATAGAAGATCACAGAGAGAAGGATATATACCGAAAGAGGGAAGTTTAGAAATCAAAGCTTTGTGCCAGACTCTATCGAAGGCTTTCGATATGTCCAGCGTGACAGCAAAATATTCACCGAACTGTGGAAGAGCAGAGGACCAAGAGCCAGAATGAAGGGAAAGATGATCACCAGTAGAGCGTTTCTTCCGAAAACCATACCGGCGATCAGAGATAAGATTAGAAGATTTGAGATGTTTCCAAATCTTCCTGTTAAGGATAGATTCGAAAAGTTTAGAAAGAACGGAGGTTAAAGAAATTGGAAGGTAGTTAGAGAATTCAGAGGGGGGTTCCCCTTCTTCTGCACAGGCTGAATGAGTGCACGTTTCTAGCAAGAAGGGAAGGTTGAGGTAGAGAGACAAAGACGAAAATGTTTACCGAGGTAGGGTGCAAGCTTGGAAGCACAAGTTTTGAGAACCACATGAGGAATACTATCTGGACCATACGCCTTCTTAGATTAAGCTCAGAGAGAGCAGAAATGACATCTTTAGAAGAAATTATAATTTTAGACATAATTGAGTTAGAGGGGGTTCAAGGAGGAGGAATAGCTCCGGAATCGTCTAAGGTAGAATTAGAGGCAAAAGTTTGAACGAAGAGTTCAGCTTTAGAAGAAGGTAAAACAGCAGTAGTGCCGTCGGAAAATATTAAAGGAGGGAAAGAGGAAGAAGCAAAGTTAGAGTTGACATTTTTTGCAGGATGCCAGAAAGAACGTCAAGAAGAAGAACCAGAAAGATTATTGCATTTTCTACGGAGAAAAGAGTGTTTAGTGTTACGAAGGATAGATTTTGCACGAATCCGGGATGAAATATAGGTAGCGTGAGTTTGTGGAGTTTGAAGACGATGATAATCCCTGAAGGCAACATCCCTGCGGCGGAAAGCCAGAGAACAAGCAGAGTTAAACCAAGGTTTGTTAGGTTTAATAGAAGGGAAAGAAAATGGAATGTACCCCTCCTTGCCAGAGAGAATCACTTCGGTAATGCTTTCTGCTCACTCGGAAGGACCCCTACCACGAAAGCAATAATCATTCCAAGGGAAATCAAAGAAGTACGACCGCAGGTCCGACCAGCCCTTGGCACCGAAGTGCCACAGACGTTTCCTTTCAGTAGAAGGGGGGTCTTTCCTGCGGGAAGACTTGAAGAGATAGAAGAGGATACAGAGATAAGAAGGTGATCGGAGGAACCCAGAGGAGGAAAGAATTTAACAGTATAAGGAGAAGGATTAGAAGTTAGGAAAAGGTCTAGAATGTTGGGTTCATCTCCAAGACGATCAGGGATACGAGCAGGGAGCTGCACCAACTGCTCAAGGTCGTTTTGGATAGCGAAATGGAAGGCACGTTCACCAGCTGTCATGAGAAGTAGAAGAAAGCTTTGGCGGTGGTGAACATCGAAATCACCTAATATGATGATTTCTGAGAAAGGAGAAGACGAGAGAATGTGCTCTATTTTGGAGCTTAAATAGTCGAAGAATTTATAATAGTCAGTAGAATTAGTAGATAAATAAACATAAGTGAATTTAGTCGTAGAATGGCAAGAGAGCCTAAGCCTTAAGGTAAAAAATTCGGAAGACTCCAAATTTGAGACACGAGAAAAAAACGACATCGTTGCGCACGTATGCACAAGAACCGCCTTTTGCTGAAAATTGAGGATAGAGACAGTAGGAGGAAACAGAATAGGGTTTGCTATCAGAACGCTCAAACATCTGAGTTTCGGTCAAGAATAAGAGGTGAGGTCTAGAAAAAGAGAGGTGATGTTCAACAAAGTGGAAATTGGAGTGTATACCTCGAATGTTGCAGAAATTAATGAAGAAAATAGACCATGCAACAGGACAAGCCGGCAGCTGTGTCTTGGTAGCACCAGACTCATCACTGGAGGCCACAAACTCCCAACTAGTGATGGGGAAAGGGATGGATGAGGGGCTATTTTTCGAAGCCGTCCCCCGGGGGTTCTCCGAGGCAACCGAAGTTGACGCCATTGCTGTTTTATTTTTTATTGTAATTTTTTTTTTTTTTTTTTTAAAGAAAAGGGTGTTGGTATTAATGTTTTATGAGGGTAAAGGAGAGCCTACTCCGTGTAGAAGAAGGTGAGCGCGAAAGGGAGCGAACCATTAGGCACCGGGATGAAATGGGAAGTACCTTTAACACCCCGTATACCCAATAGGGGGTATTCTCATCGCCTCGGGAGCGCTACTTCCCTCCCCCATATATATATATATATATATATATATATATATATATATATATATATATATATATATATATATATATATATATATATATATATATATATATATATATATATATATATATATATATATATTTCTTAACAGTTAAAAAATCTTGTATCGGTATCGGTCATTTTTTTGCTGATACCGATACCTGAAAATATGCCGACACTTACCAATACCGATACTTCACTCCGTCCCTAATATATATATATATATATATATATATATATATATATATATATATATATATATATATATATATATATATATATATATATATATTTATATATATTGTAGGTGAATGTTTTACCTATCTGGCCTATAGAAGCAAGAAAAGCCCTACATTTGCGAGTAGAAGGAACTACCGAAAGGACAGGCTTAATTCATTTTGATACAGCTCATTCAACTTTGTTCAAATTAAATAATAAAGTAATATATATATATATATATATATATATATATATATATATATATATATATATATATATATATATATATATATATATATATATATATATATATATATATATATATATATATATATATATATATATATATAATTTGGGTGGTCACAAATTTTTTTCCAGAAACTACGGTTAGCACGGATGTCTGGTTGAAGTTTTAATATTATATGTTAAATAGTAGGGTTGTGCGATCCCCCCTGCCCCTCTAACATCATCTACCCCCGGAAAAATTAAGGAAAAAACAATACGCCTTCTTTCTTTTAACATTAGCTCACAGGATGATAATAAGGTATAAGACATTCTTACATACGCACACATTAATGACATACAGACAAGTACCAGTCACAAACTTCTATCTTAAATAGAAAATTCTATGGAAATTTAAAATGAAATCAACAATTCTTTTAAATTTCTTTTTATTTTTGCTTTAGATATATATATATATATATATATATATATATATATATATATATATATATATATATATATATATATATATATATATATATATATATATATATATATATATATATATATATATATATATATATATATATAGTGTGTGCGTGTGCGTGTGTGTGATTATAAATAAAATATAAAAGAAAGTTAACATACAAATTTCAAACATAAAAAGTAAGCAGAAAATTGGCATACTTCCTAACATTTACCGTTTTATAAATCTAAATAGATATTGGGACCAGTGTTTTTTGCTTTCGAATTCCTTTATTCTTTTCTGGACCATATACCATTCAAAATATACTCATATCTGTTTTCACATTCATTTCTTACTTTTAACACTTGTGTAACTTCATTTATCGCATGCTCCACACCCTAGCTGTGGCCTGGAACAAAACAATGTTAATTGACTCATTTACAAATTGTTTTATTTCGTCAATTGTTAAATCCTTTAAAATAAATGGCTGGGTGACTGTTTCCGTTTCCCAATCAATAATTTTTGAATAATCATCTGCATTAAAGTTGTTTTTTTAGACAGTTCAAAAACTCTTGCATTGTAATTCCTTGCTCTAGCTTGAATAATTCGTTGAACAACTATATCTCTTATCTTTTTTCTTGAGTTCGCTAACATTGTAAGCAATACATTCTCAGGATGAGCAAAGTACGAGTTGTTTCTTAGTACATGCTCCATAATCATAGCAGGTGTTTTGTACACGTCTTTAAGTAGGCACATCAGGTACCAAGACTTGCACCGCACACCTTTGGATGTAAATTTATTTAAAACCACCCTGGTGCGAAAACTTTCATTATTATAATTATTACATTTTGAAAAGCTTTGCTAGGGTATTTTTGGGAAACGTATAACCGTAAGATCCTGTTTGTTTTTGCTATCCATCTGGCAGAATGAAGTGTGCCTGTAATTTTCTTGGCTAATGATGGCGATATATTCCTAGATTATATACTAATACACATTTCAAACAAAAATTTTTGGTCAGTGTTAATTTTTTTTTACTATATCTTCGAGAGTATTTTCAAGGTTGTTGTTTTCAAGTTCAAAATGAACTATCTCCAGCTTAATTACATCTTCAATTTTATATCCGATGGAACCCTTAAAATTTTTTGGTCCTGATGTTTCTCCATCAATTGCCTTGAATATGTGTCTGAATAGAAGTTCATTTGCATGCAAAAGTCAAATTAACCACTATATTGGTCTTTAGAAATATATTTCAATCTTTCTCAAAGCTCCACCAAATCTCTTTAGTGTTAACTTGAGTCCAACAAGTTCAAATTGTGGAAGAAATTCATCATCGTTTCCGCTTTACTCTATTTCCAAAATCTCTACTTCCATTGCATTTGTGCTTGTGGTTGTATGTGTGTGTATGTGTGTGAATATGTTGTATGCCTTACGTAGCTAAACAGAAATTTGGGAGTAAATTACATTTGAGACACTTTGAGATTGATTTTAGAATCGATAATAATGTAAAAAAGGGGTAATATGAGTGATAGGTGTAAGGGGGGGGTTACACAATTTTGAAATTTTGCACACAGTATCAGACCATAATAATAACACCTGTGTATAGCACAGTTTTGATAATTTTAAAAAGAAAGGTATATATATATATATATATATATATATATATATATATATATATATATATATATATATATATATATATATATATATATATATATATATATATATATAGTAGTAGTAAGTGGGGCACTTTCGGCAGGTGCCAGATTTAGCTACTTTTCAAAAAATCTGGCAACCTAAGCTAAAAACGGGATTTTGATTTACAATGCAAATCACTCCGCTCAAATTGACCTCACGCTCTTTCCTGACACCATTTTAGGGGGTTCAAACCATTGAATTGGCCTCAAGTCTGGGGAAGGATATATATATATATATATATATATATATATATATATATATATATATATATATATATATATATATATATATATATATATATATATGTGAATAAAGCTAGCCTAGTTCGCTCTGATACCGAGCTAGAAATCTTACCTTGTTGGGATTCTCTTTTGCTTTTCCGGTCCTTTCTTGAGACCAAATCAGATAAACAGAGATTAGCCTAATCCACCCTACGGCCCCCAGGACAACTACAACACCGAGCGCTCAGAAATTATAGCAACCCAGATACCCCAACGTGAAAAAGACAACCCTGATATCTAATCCGTCTATACTCTGTCCTTAAGTTACGGCTTCAAAAATAAATCTTCCTTTTGTTATTAGAGTTGTACACTCTAAGACTTATAATTAAATAACCTTAAGCTTAATATTAACTTGTTACAAATATATTAAAAGGGAGAAGTCTATGACCCTAAACCTTAACTTTACTTTATCTTTACTTCCTTATCAATATCCTGAAAACCTGAAAAACGAAAACATCATATACAACATGTAAAGAAAAACTAAACTCCCTCTCCTTCTAATAGCTCCTTCCAAACCTCCAGGCGACTTCTCTCTTCTTAACTTCTTCTTCTTCTTCTTCTTCTTCTTCTTCTTCTTCTTCTTCTTCTTCTTCTTCTTCTTCTTCTTCTTCTTCTTCTTCTTCTTCTTCTTCTTCTTCTTCTTCTTTCTTCTTTCTTCTTCTTCTTCTTCTTCTTCTTCTTCTTCTTCTTCTTCTTCTTCTTCTTCTTCTTCTTCTTCTTCTTCTTCTTCTTCTTCTTCTTCTTCTTCTTCTTCTTCTTCTTCTTCTTCTTCTTCTTCTTCTTCTTCTTCTTCTTCTTCTTCTTCTTCTTCTTCTTCTTCTTCTTCTTCTTCTTCTTCTTCTTCTTCTTCTTCTTCTTCTTCTTACACCTAACAAAAATATACAATCTTATACCTTTCTCTCTCCTCCTCTCTTCCCCTCTACATACTCTTTAATCAAATTACTATCAACTCTACCTTTCGTAAATACATCAGCTATTTGACATTTTGTCGTTACCCATTCTACTCCTTCAATCTTCTCCATCTCCAAGACCCACTTAATCCATGCCAAATCTATCCTTAGGTTTTTGCTTAACACTTTAGTTTCAGAGTATATGGCAGTTTTTAGTGTTTTGCTATCTGTATACACCTTTACTTTTAATCTATCGCCTCCCATCATTTCCAACCAACATTCACTTAAAAAAATACCTGCCTCAATACCTTCTATCAGACCTATAGCTTCAGCCTCAATTGTGGATCTTGCTACTCTCCTGACACATTTCGATTTCCATACAATCGGGCTTCTATTACCCTTCATTATCCTTCAATGCTACTATATAGCCTATCTGTGGACTTTCATCGAATACTGTTCCCATATGATGCATCTGTAAAAACTTCTATTTCTACTTTGTCTTTTAGTTTACCTAACATAACACCTACCCTCATATTTTTTGCTCTTTTTAGTATGTTTATCACCTTTCTCATTTCCTCTACTTTACCTCCACGAAAGTACCTACTCCTTTC
>SEYY01001241.1:54919-59919 GCA_009176605.1 Armadillidium nasatum
TATATATATATATATATATATATATATATATATATATATTATATATATATATATATATATATATAAAGCTAGCCTAGTTCGCTCTGATACCGAGCTAGAAATCTTACCTTGTTGGGATTCTCTTTTGCTTTTCCGGTCCTTTCTTGAGACCAAATCAGATAACAGATATGAGCCTAATCCACCCTACGGCCCCCAGGACAACTACAACACCGAGCGCTCAGAAATTATAGCAACCCAGATACCCCAACGTGAAAAAGACAACCCTGATATCTAATCCGTCTATACTCTGTCCTTAAGTTACGGCTTCAAAAATAAATCTTCCTTTTGTTATTAGAGTTGTACACTCTAAGACTTATAAGTAAATAACCTTAAGCTTAATATTAACTTGTCACAAATATATTAAAAGGGAGAAGTCTATGACCCTAAACCTTAACTTTACTACTTTATATTTACTTCCTTATCAATATCCTGAAAACCTGAAAAACGAAAACATCATATACAACATGTAAAGAAAAACTAAACTCCCTCTCCTTCTAATAGCTCCTTCCAAACCTCCAGGCGACTTCTCTCTTCTTCTTCTTCTCTCTTCTTCTTCTTCTTCTTCTTCTTCTTCTTCTTCTTCTTCTTCTTCTTCTTCTTCTTCTTCTTCTTCTTCTTCTTCTTCTTTCTTCTTCTTCTTCTTCTTCTTCTTCTTCTTCTTCTTCTTCTTCTTCTTCTTCTTCTTCTTCTTCTTCTTCTTACACCTAACAAAAATATACAATCTTATACCTTTCTCTCTCCTCCTCTCTTCCCCTCTACATACTCTTTAATCAAATTACTATCAACTCTACCTTTCGTAAATACATCAGCTATTTGACATTTTGTAGTTACCCATTCTACTCCTTCAATCTTCTCCATCTCCAAGACCCACTTAATCCATGCCAAATCTATCCTTAGGTTTTTGCTTAACACTTTAGTTTCAGAGTATATGGCAGTTTTTAGTGTTTTGCTATCTGTATACACCTTTACTTTTAATCTATCGCCTCCCATCATTTCCAACCAACATTCACTTAAAAAAATACCTGCCTCAATACCTTCTATCAGACCTATAGCTTCAGCCTCAATTGTGGATCTTGCTACTCTCCTGACACATTTCGATTTCCATACAATCGGGCTTCTATTACCCTCATTATCCTTCAATGCTACTATATAGCCTATCTGGGGACTTTCATCGATACTGTTCCCATATGATGCATCTGTAAAAACTTCTATTTCTACTTTGTCTTTTAGTTTACCTAACAAAACACCTACCCTCATATTTTTTTGCTCTTTTTAGTATGTTTATCACCTTTCTCATTTCCTCTACTTTACCTCCACGGAAGTACCTACTCCTTTCACTTACATAATAAGATAGATCTGGTCTTGTCTGACAGCTGATCCAATTCATTTGACCTACCAATGATCTATATAGAGTTAATTCTTTTCCTTCCATTTCTCTGTTTCCAAAGAAATCTCGACTTTCAGGTATATTTATATCGTCGATGTATTTGTTCTGTTCTAACCAAACTCCTTCCTCTCTTTCTTCTATATTTATCCCAATATACTTAAATTCAGACACTTCCTCCGTTCCTATCTTTAATCGGCTTTTAATACCTGTAATGATATTCTCGAAAAACTCTTTGTTGCCTCCAAAACAAAAATCATCAACATGAGTGCACATGATACCTATCATTTTTCCTTCTTTTTTCCAAACAAATAATGCTGGTTCTAACTTACTCTTCACACCTCCCAACTCAGTTATAATCTTTACCACTTTATCAAACCATACCCTTGCTGCGTCTTTTAACCCATACACTGTCTTCTTTAACTCCCATAGTCCTTTCTCCTTAGCCTCTTTGGGAGGAATAACCCAAACCTTCCTTTTTATTCTGTCTCCCTGTAAATACGCTGTTTTAATATCAATGGAATTACATTTCCATCCCTTCATTTTCATAATAGTCAGGCACATCCTCAACACCTCTCCTGAACATGTTGGTGACTCCGTTACCAGCTCCTCTCCTTCCTCCTCAAAACCCCTAGCAACTAATCTTGCTTTACATTTCTCCTCTCCATCCTGAATTTTCTCTGTAATCACCCATCTTAAGGATATTCTCTTTTGTCCTTTATCTGTTACTCTTTTAAAAACATCATTTTCTTCCCAGTTCTCTATCTCACACAATTTTGCACTTAAAACTCTCTCACTTTGCAGACTATTACCTAGCCATACCTCTTCTTGGTCGCTAATTTCCTCTACATCTGTCAAGTCTCTAAAATCTATCCAACCCTCTTCTCCATTTTCAATATTCTGAACATTAAAACTATCACTCCATTTCTTGCTTGTAGCTTTCCCTGCTCTACTGAGTATTTTAACCTTCACTTTATCCCCACTTTCTCTTTTAGTAGCTTTATACCTTTTTCCAATCTTGACTTTTGGCACTCTTCTTTCCTCAGCTTCCTCATCTGGTTCATCCTCTTCCCTATGTTGTTCTTCCTCTTCCTGCATTCTATAGTATTCCACTTCTTGCCACTCGTCTTCCTCATTTTCTATGATATTATTCGTTTTTTGTGTATCCCCTATTTGATCCACCTTTTCACTAAGGTCGTTATCATCTTCATTCGTTACTACAACACTATCTTTCTCATCTTTCTGTTCAATACCCGCTAACCTTGTAATATGGACTCTAGCAATTTCACGCAAAGTACCTCCATGTTTTACTATCACCGTCTTCCCATCTCTACCTATGACTTTAGCAGGGCCTCTCCAATTATTATCTATCTCCCTTTTATAATACACCTCTTCTCCAGGTTCAGCTAATTCTAACTTATGTTCTCTTATTTGACCTTTCATAGCCCGCTTCACCCTATCTTCAGCTTCCTGTTTCACATGAGCCTCTCTTGCCTTATGTATTCCTTCTATTGTCTCCCTTAATTGTTCACTTTCGTTACCAACTACCCCCATACTTCTTTCTTCTTCAACCGTATTGTTTGGCAACTTTCCATTCCTACCAAATACCAATTGATTAGGGGTGTATCCTCCTTTATCCAGCATCCAATTTTTAGCTCCAACTGACCAAAGTAAACACGTTTCCTTATTACACCCTTCTTCTTTCATCTTTCTCATAGAATCCTTCAACAGCCCCACCATCTTTTCACACCTCCCATTACTCCATGGACTCTCAGCTGCTGTTGCCAATTGCTTTATACTAAATCTCTCACACAGTAGTTTCATATCCTCATTCTGAAATTCAAGACCATTGTCGCTTATAATCCTTTCTGGGGCACCAAATATACTAATCCATCTTTCCAGAATCTTACCTACTATCTCCTTTGGCTCTTTATTCTTTACCCAGCTTGCTTGACAATACCCTGTTCCTAAATCCAACATCACCAAAAATTTATTTCCTTCCAATTCACCTAAATCCATGGCTACAGTTTCATTAAATCTTTTTGCTAGTGACAACCCAACTGTGGGTCTGCTAGGAGTTTTTTTATATCTTATACATACCTCACAATTATCACTCAATTCCCCTATATCCTCCTTGATATCTCTCAGAGTCTCCTTTTCCATTTCATCTCTATATGCATCCTTAATCAATTCCCCTAATCTTTCTTTGCTAGGATGCCCGAACTGAACATGCAGTCTTTTTAGTATTTTTTTCCTTTCCTGTTTATCTTCTAAACCATTTTTCACATTACCCTCCCACCATATTTCTTTCTTTATACCTTTTCTTAAACTAATCCTTAAATGTCCTGCTTCATCAACTCTTAAGGGAACTCTTACGTTCCTAAAAGCCCTTATTGTCATATCATAAGTGTTCAAGTTGATACATGCTCCCATTTTCCTTAATGATTCCCTCCCTAGTAACCATGGTATGTCCCCTTGCACCACATCTGTTATTAAATAAAAATCCCAACAAAAAAATGAACATGGTATTCGTAATCTTTTAAACGCTTTATATTTCGATTACCCAAAAACATAGTTCCCTTCTATCACCTCCATTGTCTTCCCTGACCTCCTCTCTTTCTCTCCAACTCATACTACCCAACACATAGCCTAGTCACTTCTCCCCTATGACATTGGCACTGCAACCAGTATCCACGATTGGCCAGATGTTGCCATACTCATTCAATTCTTCTTTTTCTTCTCTCATTCCAACGTATGCTCTTGGACTACTGTCTTCGTTATAACTCAATCTTCCAACCTCCTTATTCATGTTTTCAAAAAATCTTCCTCTTCCTCTTCCAAATCCACCTACTACAATCCCCCTTCCTCTTATTCCTATCTGATCACTTCTCTGTTTGCCTCTCTCTTCCCCTCCCTCCTGTTTTTTCCATCTACCTTTCATAGGACATGAGGCTGCAAAATGATATTCTGATCTACATAATATACATTTCATAGTTTGTCCATATCGGTTTTTCGGATTCAGTCTTTTCTCATTCTCTCTTTCGTCCTCCTCCTTAATAATACATCTGTCTTTACCTTGCACCAGCCATTCCTTTGCTCCATTCTTCCCTATACCTTCACAGACGTTGAGTAGACCACTCTTAAATTCTTCAAATACCCAATCTCCCTTTCCACAATATGCTAAAACCATCTGTCTCTGATTCTCTCCTATATTGGCACCTTCTAACAGATGAACACACCTCATATCCTCACCTAAGTCCACCTTTCCAGCCTTTTTACAATTATTCTCCACCATCTCATACCTTGCTATATACTCTCTCAGTGATTCATCTATATTCCTTCTTATCCTGAAAAATTCCAGAATCTTGTCATAACGATCTCTGCTCTTCTCTTTTCCAAATCTCTTATCCAATACTTCCAATACCTTTTCCATTCCTACCTGTCTCTCCAACCGCTCTAACTCTACGTTGTAAACACTTTGAAATGCCTTTTCACCCAGGCTAAGCATAACTTCACCTCCGGGACATTCCAAATATTTTCCTTCCAGTCTGTACCACAGCGTTACCCTTTTTCTCCA
>SEYY01001241.1:64919-72419 GCA_009176605.1 Armadillidium nasatum
TGAAATTTTCAGGGTATTTGCATTTTGTCCCGAAGTTCTGAGTTGATTTCGATCATTTTTGTGAACATATAACGGTTTGAAAGTTATTTGGACCCAAAGTTGAAAAAAACAATGAATAATCTTAGCCCCAATTTCTTGCATTGGTGAGAACAGATTTTTGATATCACGTCTAGAAAAGAAGTTATAAGGACTTGAAATTTTTTTTTTGCAAAAATCGTACTCTTTTTTTAGAAACAATTATTAAAAAAAAAAAAAAAAAAAAAAAAAAAAACGCTACCTACTAATTTCTTTATTTTTGGACATTGTTTTGTGGAGGGACAGGGCAACATTATATATTATATATATATATATATATATATATATATATATATATATATATATATATATATATATATATATATATATATATATATATATATATATATAGTTGCTTGCTCTATATAGGGATGTTGTTCGCCCCTGTATGGGGTACGCCTCGCACACCTGGGGTGGTTCCACACATACAGCTCTTCTCGAAAAGGTGGAGTCTAGGGCCTTTCATCTGATAAACTCTTTGGCTCTTACTTACTCTCTCCAATCTCTTTCTTCCCGTCGAATTGTTGCGTCACTTTCTCTATACTATCGCTATTACAACGGACATTGCTCTTCTGAACTCTCACGTTTCATACCTCCTCTAGTGAGAAGGGCTCGTGCGACACGACTTTCTACACAGTCTCATCTTTTCTCTGTCCAACTCTCCGACCCCAGACTTAACCGCTGTGCTCACTCTTACATGTACTCTACTGGTAAAGTCTGGAACATACTCCCTTTATCTATTTTCCCAACTTCTTTTAACTTGCACATTTTCAATTGCCGTGTGTCGGGTCACGTCGGCCATTAGCGACCAGATTCAAAATGTTCCCCAATTCTGGTGGAATTTGGTGGGCCTCCGGCCTTTCTCACCAGATGAGAAAAAAAATAAATATATATATATATATATATATATATATATATATATATATATATATATATATATATATATATATATATATATATATATATATATTTATATATATATATATATATATATTATGAATTGAGTTGCTTCTTTTAAGCTTTATTTTTATTATAAAAATGATAGCAAATACTATGTGCAAAAGCATTTTTAATTTGGTCACATTATGAAGCACATAAACTTAATGAAAAAAAAAAAAAAGAATCATGACAATACATTTAATAATTAATTAATATAAACTCTACGTTTCAGCATAAATATGCCATCATCAGGAGGCTGTAAAATAGAGAAAGAAAAAAAAAATAATAATAATATATGCAATATGTAAATCATGAAATATTTATTAAAAAAAAAAAAAATAAAAACAATAAAAAAACATTTATATATAATATAAATAAATTAAATTAAAATGTTAAAGTTAAGTTAAATTATTTAAAGTATTAAACAACTAGACCAGTGTCAATAAATATAGTTAAATTATAGTTATATACATAATTTTAATATATTTATTATTATTATTATTATTATTATTATTATTATTATTATTATTATTATTATTATTATTATTATTATTATTATTATTATATATATATATATATATATATATATATTATATAATATATATATATATATATATATATATATATATATATATATATATATATATTTATTTTTTTTATTTTTTTTTATTGTCTTTATTGTTATTTTTGTGTTATTCTTCGTTATTGTGTTCATTCTGTTTACTTATTCTCTTCACCTGAACCTTATTTATTGACACTGGTCTAGTTGTTTAATACTTTAAATAATTTAACTTAACTTTAACATTTTAATTTAATTTATTTATATTTTTTTATATTATATATATATGTTTTTTATTGTTTTTTTTTTTTTTTTTTAATAAATATTTCATGATTTACATATTGCATATATTATTATTTTTTTTTTCTCTCTCTATTTTACAGCCTCCTGATGATGGCATATTTATGCTGAAACGTAGAGTTTATATTAATTAATTATTAAATGTATTGTCATGATTTTTTTTTTTTTTTTTTTTTTTTTTTTTTTCATTAAATTTTTTTGCTTAAAATTTGTAATTTATTAATATATTTATAATATATATATATATATATATATATATATATATATATATATATATATATATATATATATATATATATATATATATATATATATATATATATATATATATATATATATATATATATATATATTATTAAATGCTATTTGTTTGAAGAGAGATATAGCCTAAAAAACTTTGGGAATTTATGAAATTTGGTCAAAAAATTGACCGTCTTCAAGGCTATATCTCGAAACCAACGAATCGCATTGAATAAAGTATAGAGAGGAATTTGTATCCCCATCCCAAATCTATACACCCACCAAAAATAAATGTTATAGTTTTTTTTTTTTTTTTTTTTTTTAATAGCTGTTCAGTTTTGGGCTTATAACATTTTTCCTGTAACTCTAGGAACAAAAATCTGTTACAAGTTTTTGTTGTCAATAGAGTTCTGAATATACAGTACAAATTTCAGGTCATACCGAAAAGTGGTTTGGCTTCCCCATTCATTTGAAATGGGTCAAATTTCACCCCCACCCAAAAAAAAAAAAAAAAAATTTTTAATAGCTATAGACTCAAGAAAACACTAGAAAAAGAGAAAAGCTATATAAACTGAAAATTTTAGGAGAATCGGCTGAAAATAAAATGAAAATGAAATTTTATTGTCCCATGAAGTATAATTTCCCATTTTAGCCCCGGTTTTCCCTGATTTTTAGCCGTTGCCGGGGCCCCGGTCGGTTCCTATCTGTAAAAATAGGCGTATGGTATAATGCTTATGCTGCAGCTTAGTTTAGTAATGAAATATGATGATCTGAAGACATACTGTACTATGGTTAGATAAACAATATTGATTTGATTGTTTTTTTTTTTTTGTTTTTTGTTTTTTTTTTCTCCTCTGGTGGGCAAAGGCCAGAGGCCTACCATTGTTCCACCAGAGTTGGGAGGAAAGTCGGAAACATGGTAAAATTAAAGGCCGACATGACCTGATACACGGCGTTTAAAGGTGCTTAAGTCATAGGTAGTTGGGAAAATAGATGAAGGAAGTGTGTTCCAGACTTTACCAGTAGAGTAAATGTAAGATTGAGCATAGAGGTTAAGTCTGGGGTCAGAGAGTTGGACAGAGAAAGGATGAGACTGTGTAGAAAGACGAGTCGCACGAGCCCTTCTTAATGGAGGAGGTATGCGACGAGAGAGTTCAGAAGAGCAGTGTCCATTGTAATAGCGATAGTAGAGAGAGAGTGACGCAACATTTCGACGGGCAGAAAGAGATTGGAGAGAATTAGTGAGAGCAGGAGAATTGATAAGGCGAAAAGCTCTAGACTCCACCTTTTCCAGGAGAGCTGTATGTGTGGAACCACCCCAGATGTGTGACGCATACTCATACAGGGGCGAACAACACCCCTATACAGAGCAAGCAACTGGGGTGGTGTGAAAAAAATACTGAAGGCGCCTCAGAACACCCAACCTCTTAGAAGCTTGTTTAGAAAGAGAGGTAATGTGATCTTTCCAAGAAAGATCACGAGAAAAAGAAACACCTAGAATATTGAGGAGAGATGAAGGTTTGAGTTGCGTGTTTTCGAAGAAGATATCGTAGTTAGGGCAGTTGAGGTAAAATTTGCTAGGTTTATGGGGTTAGGAGAGGAAAATTAAAATATATTAGCTTGAAAATATAAAATGCTCGTTTCTTGAAACATGGGATAGAGATGTGATACGGAATTTTGTATATTACTTATAAAACACGTTTCGTATGTTTTGTGAAACATGTCGAAACGATATTAACTTTGTATTTACCTACACTCTCAAGTTGAATCATATAAATTACTATCAAAATTATTGGAATATTAGTATAATTATATAATTTCAATGTAATGTATGCTCATGTGCAATGCCTTAATCTGTCAATAAAGTGAATTTCCTGTATTTGCTGTATAAGTACAGATAATCGATTGTTAAAAATGTTTAAAATAGTTAATGTTGATAAAAATGCAGATCTTAACTGGGCAATACATGAAAATAACTGTTTTTTCATGTTTTATATAAAATATTTGCATCGTATTTGAAATGTTAACTTGAAAATGTAAGAATAAAGAGGGTTGATTATTCTTGGTTAGGGTTAGTTAGAAAGTTGCTTAGGGTAAAGCACCATAGAAACATTAGGGTATAAATGTTAGTCGATAAGTGTGTTTTTGTATTTTTAATATATTAGTAAGGACATCACTGTATGATAAAAAGTATGCTGAAAGCTAAATATATGGCAAAATATCGTTTATTTAATAAATAAGTTTTAGTAAAATTGTAAAAGTTATAGTTATAGATGCAATTAATATGAAAATCTCTATGTTAAGTTTAAACGTATTCATTTCGGGGGTTAAATATATGGATGTCCCCTATCTGTATAGGAAATAACTCCACGGCCACTTTAGAAACGGCTGCTAATATGTATTTTCAGCTATGTTTTCGTTAATTGCTTGTGTTCTCTAAAGATACTTTACGTTAGTATGCGTGTAACATATTATATCAGATGTCTAACGAAAAACTGTTATTAATCTTGGAGATGTTTCTTATAAAGGATGTATCACATTTTCGTTATAGCTCATATGCTTACATAGCTGTGTGCATAAGTATATGGTCCTGCTTATGAAATAAAAATGGCTGTTAAGGGTATAAAATGTATCATTCGATAAATATGTTTTTGTATTTTTAATATATTAGGTAGGACATTACTGTATAATAAAAATCATGTTGAAAGTTAAATAAATGGTAAAAGATCGTTTATTAGTATCAATAAAATTCTAAAAGTTATAGTTATAGGGTGTTATTAATATGAAAATCTTTGTTAAGCGTAAAAACTAGTCATTTCAAAAGACTAAATATATAGATGCCACCTATTTGTTTAGGAAATAAACCTATGGATAGTTTAAGTCTGAAAATGTGTGTGGTCAGTTATGTTTTCGTTAATTGCTTGTGTTCTCTGAAGATACTTTAGTTTAGTAGGCATGTATGTAGCATATTATCAAATGTTTGAGGAAAAAAAATATATTTTTAGAGAAAAATGTTAATAAAAGAAATATTTCGAAGTTCTAAGCATTGTAACTTTGTTTGTATAAGAGGCATACGTTAAGAAAATAGACGAAGTGTGGCATTTTACAAAGTTTTTACGACATAGTTATAATGAATGTCGGTGCCACTCGAAAGTAAATGAATAAGTTATTAGTTTGCATAGCCTAGATATTGAAAATGTTGCATATATGTTAACTAGAATTGCTAAATTTGGGTATTCATATATTTGATGCTGTCAGAAACCTTAGTATAAGTGTTTGTATTGCTCAAGTAAAAGTATGTTCGATAAATTAAATATATATATATATATATATATATATATATATATATATATATATATATATATATATATATATATATATATATATATATATATATTACATTATGGATGGAGTGAAGTATCGGCAGGTATCGGCATATTTTCCGATACCAGTATTGGTATCGGTATCGACCTTTTCAGTATCGGTATCGGTATCGGCAAAAAAATGCCCGATACCATACCGATACCGATACCAGGTCTAATAATTCTCAAGAGGGAAACTACGCATTCTACTTTTCTACCAAGCCTACCTGCATAGAGGAAATGATCGTAATATGATTTTTTTTTCGGTTTATCAGTGAATAGCAAAGAATTTTTGCAAAAAAAAAAAATCAAAAACACTTAAATTAAAAGAATAAAAATAATTCAAATAAATTAAAAAAAAATAAAAAAAAATGAAAAAGTTTCAAATATATATATATATATATATATATATATATATATATATATATATATATATATATATATATATATATATATATATATATATATATATATATATTGCACCATATCCTGCATGATGCCAGGTGGTGTCAATTGCAGAAAGTTTTAATATTTCTGCAATCATACGTGGGAAGAAAACTTGGCCGAAAATGGTTCCCAGCCTCTAGACTGCGACGAAATGATCATCCTTTATTGACCAAAAGTTCCATCTAACTTAAATCCCTTTTTTAATATATAATTTTCCATTTTACTGCCGAAAGTACGTTGTGTCGAAAGATGTGTTGCTTCAAAAAAAATAATTTTATTGAATTTCTGTTAATTTACTTTCAAAAAATATACTGTAAATTTATAACGATATATATATATATATATATATATATATATATATATATATATATATATATATATATATATATATATATATATATATATATATATATTATTTAACTTTGGTCAATATCATTCTTTTTATTAACAAACTCTGCAACCTCAGGATGAAGATCTCAAAGCCTCATATCCAACAAAGAGCCTACCCTTCTGCTCTCTTCTCTTCCTTTCTTTCCGTCTCTTCTGCTATTCTCATCTCTTTTCTTCTGACTTCCTTACGATGTTTCTGACTTCTTCTCATCTGCTTCCAAACATATCCACTCTCAACGGCAGTCGAATCATATATATATATATATATATATATATATATATATATATATATATATATATATATATATATATATATATATATATATATATATATATATATATATATATATATATATATATATATATATATATATATATATATATATATATATATATATATATATATATATATATATATATACTCCATAAGCACCCTAACTTCGACCTAAGAGCCAAAAAGTTATTACTTTAGCCAAAATATTATTACCGTAAAACGATAAAATCTTTAAAAGATAAGAATATCAAATAACTACAACTAATTATGTTAAAATTCATTTATGGTGTTTGTTGTTTTTAGCCATTTATTTCGTAATATATATATATATATATATATATATATATATATATATATATATATATATATATATATATATATATATATATATATATATATATATCCTCTGGTGGGCAAAGACCGGTGGCCTACCAATATTCATTAGAGATGGGGAACAGTCGGAAATCTGATCGCTAATATATATATATATATATATATATATATATATATATATATATATATATATATATATATATATATATATATATATATATATATATATATATATATATGCTAGATTATGGGAATTAATTTATTTGGTAAAGTTTAAACTTCAGTTCATACCGCTAAGTTTTGCAAGGGTTGTAAGAGGAATCGAGCGCTCTATAGGGAAAGGCTTACTCCTCAGCAGCGATGTGAGAACTTTTTAAGAGGGGCAGATAGTGCAGAAATGTCTAAGATTTTTTTTCATTGCATAAATCAAATATATAAATAGATTTCGTAATCCTGAGACAGAATATGAACACCATAAGATCCTACGAGCAGCTTACATTCAGTAGATTTGGCCCCTCCAAAAAATAATTTTTTTTAAAATTTTGTCGATATCAAATTCTGTGTTATCCTACAATTTCTAA